>JANVCQ010000008.1:1345776-1356744 GCA_025531925.1 Erythroxylum plowmanianum | reverse complement strand
TTGTTTAATATACTTTAAATAATATTTATATGCATAAATAATTTTTATTACAAAATAAATTATAGTTAAAATTAAAAGTATTTTTTATTTTTATGTTGTCAAATAGTTTACTGTATGAAACTCTTTCCAAAAAGCTATTTTTTAAATGACAGTCAAACAGTCAACTGGTTTCTTAAAAAAGTTTTTCCAAAAAAGATTTACAGAAAAAAGCTCTAATGACAAAAGTTCTATTAGTATAAATAAATTTTGTATTGAATATACACAAAAAAATAATATTTGGTGCCTTTGAGATAAAAAAAAGAATAAATAAATATGCTAAAAACATTTTTTTAAATAACTCGTTAACTATTAAATACAACATTTCTATTTTTAATTTTATCAAAGATTTATTCAATTGAGATTATAGTTTTTATATTGTTTCTCGGAATCAAAGCAAAAATGCAACTAATTGGATTTGGGGGTGATAATACAATTTCCAATAGGGATTCCTTTCTTATTTTGTCCAAAGATGTTTAGTTGTATGTGTATCATATCTATTACAAGACTTGAATCCAATTTTCCGAAAACCTAGGGGTTCCTCTGCAAGGTTCGTCCATGAAGGGTTAGTTAGGGCCTAAGATCAGGGCAAAAGACGTAGTTGATAGACAACAGGTGAATATTCTTATACTACCCCCTTCGAATAATCTATAATAATCTGCAAATCTAGATCGACTAATTGTTCTCGAATAGCACCAGAGTAACATGGGGCACGTGAAATCCCGTGTAAATCAACAAAGACCACTTTGCAAGGCTAAATTCTCCTTGGGGGGGAGGTCCAAGCTATTAGTGAGATATCACTCTGAAAGAGCTAAAATTCTAACTTTGTGTTAGGATCTACGGGCCAAAGGAATCGAAATTGATAGGGAGTTGTTTAACCATGCTTGAACATGTACTTATTTTAAGTGCCTATTTATTTTCTATTGATATCTATGAATTAATTACTAGTCGTAAGGCTGTTATACTTATTACTAAACTTGTTGAAGAGATGAAATATAACCAAAGTATATCTTTTTAATAAGAGGTTGAGTCGATCAGAAGAAGAATTATATTATATTTTTATTCTTTATTTTAATTTCTTCTTATTTATGAAAATTATAAAATTTAATTTATAATCTACAATATTTATTATTTTGTTATTTAATTATTATTAAAATTAAAATATTAATAAAATAAATAAATATAGGGGGGAAAAAGAAAGAAAAAGAAGTAGCCTCCACAAATAAACTTTTGGCATATAATATTATTATAACCCAAACAAAAAAGAAGCCCTGAAATAAGAGTTACGAGGGATTAACCTTTTGAATAGGTTGAAAGTGGAAGATGCTGACATGAAAAAACAAAGAGCCAAGGAGAGCCAAGAGGAACTTGCCGAGTTCGATCAGAGAGGAGCGAACGGAAAAGATGATCGGCAAGTCATTCTTGGCTCTAACTCCACTCTTTGATCTCTTCATGCGAGCCATCTTGAACAGATATAAGTGGTTTTCTCCGTTAGATGTCTATTTATAATAGAAATTTTGCATCATACATCCCCAAGAACCAGAATATGTTCCCTATAATTCCACCAACTTTGCTTAGAAAGTGAACTCAGTAGAAGTTGGATAAGTCAACTGGGAATTCATTCTTCATATAGGTGTCAGTCAATGGCTGGTTTTGTACTCTTCATTGGCTGACCGGTGATTTTGACTCGATGAATGCCTGCAAGAAAATCTGAGAAAAAGTGCTTGGAGTTGGAGATAAGACCTTATACTGCATGCCACTGTCTTCTATCTTGATGTTTGAAGAATAAGTTCCCAGTTGACAAATTAATGACAGCAACATCAGTCTCTTGAGTTCATATCAAAAGTAGAGATTATTGTTCGAGTATGTATCAGAAAAATCGGTGCAATCGTACGAAAAGGAGAGTAGAGAACAAATTTGATATGGAGTTAGCTCGATAGCTAGGTGCACCGATACCCTATTCTTGTATTCCCCTGGTCCTATCTCTGCCTGTCCTGTATGTGTAATATATATACAGGTAAACAACTTTCATGAAGACTCAATACAAGGTCACCCACCACAAGTGAGCTTGAGAAATAGTAATGCTTTGCATGTGGCTTGCATGAAAATATAAAGAGTGGAGATTGAGCCAAGAATGGGTTGCCGCTGATCAGGAAACTCACCGGCAAGTCGTTCTCGGCTCTATTTTGCTCTTTATTTTCTTCATGCGAGTCCCCTCCAGAGCTCAAATCATCGGGTCTCTACTTATTTGATCCATATCATCATTTGTTATCATCGTTCGTTATGGTGATCATGCATGTTACTTTGTTTAATCTTATTTAATCCAGTTGATGGTCCTTAATTTGATAAGGTCAGAAGTCTTCCCTAAATCCTTGGCAAGTATCGTTCCTTTAGTGCTGGGAAATGGTCTACCTGGATCAACAGGTTGGTATCAATTTTTATTTTTCAAAATTAAAAACTCAAGTTTAAATTAATTAAATCTAAAATCCATTGATTCAAATAATTCAAACAAAATATTAGTTTAATTATTTATATTAAAATGATATTATTTTAATCTTGTCTTCATCTATATTTTAACCATCTTTAATTAATTTAAATTTGTTATTGATTTTTATAAAAACTTCTCTATTAGTGAATAATAAAACTGCATATAATTTTGTCATTAACTTTTATTAAAAACTTCTCTATGTAATTAAGAATTTGACTGCGTATATTGAATCTCGTCAAACCAGTGTTTAAACAAAATTTTTACCAGGTTATTATTTTTTATGTTGTTTTGCTACTCAAAAGGCCAACTTGAATCCAGCTAACTATTATAATAGGATTAAGAAAACATTGTCACTTTGAGACTGATTAAACTTTAAAATTTAACTTAAATATAATTAAAATCAAATTAGATTCAAAACCAATTCAAGCTAATTTACAACCCCTATTTGATTATAAAAGCTTTTTGGCTCCCGTATAGAATAGGTCAACACTTTCACTCTTTACATTCTATAATGTCCTCCTTCACACATTTCAAGTGTCATATACTCTCGACGAACCAAAATGCTATAAAAAGTAAAAAAGAAAGGGCCTTATCCGAATCATGCTTGATCCTAGAAAATTGCATTGACAACAAGGCAACGCACAAGTTTGAATTCAAGCTTAATTTCTTTCATATGCACATACTATTGCAATTCTTGATGACTAGAATTTTTATCAAAGATAATGTCAAGCCTTCAAGATCTTGATTGGCCATCGTTAATCCAATCTGCAACAAGCTTTAAGTAAGATGCGATAGTGATCTGGAGGTCTATTGGGGGAGAAGTAGAGAATTCACATCGACATGCTTAAAAGAACATATCATTATTTTCCCAGGTACAAGTTCAAGAACAAAAGGATAAACCACCATTCAATAGAGAGGACAGTATGTTATCCATGTAAACGACTGGCCAATATAAAAATCACAGATGAGCGAGTATCTTAGAACATCTCTTGTTATTACTGACCATAAAGCCAAAAAGGAAAGTGCATCTTGCTTCAGGCAATTACTCTGCCATTGACCCAATTGTATCACATTTCCAACTTCACCTGCAAAAACAAGATGAAAATACGAAATCTCTAAAATATTACAATGGATTGAAATGATTATAGCAAATCATTCTCACAAAAAAATGATTTAACTTTTAGGCAATCTAGTCCCATTTGAATGATTCGACGGGATAAAATATGATCATTATCCAATGAAATCGAAGGTAGAATCTGTACATCTCAAACAACTCATGCATACTCCATAATGATCTCTTTGTTTAGTTGCCACAAAAATATGAGAAATCACTTAAAACTCTTCAAATTTTATGATTATTCATCCCTTTAAAGGAAGATATTCTAAGAAATGGTACAAAGATAACTAAACAGCACAAAGAATGCAAATCTTGGTCTAGACTAGCACATACCGCTTGTGCCTCTGGACAAAGGGTGAATTCTTTGCATCTTCGTCTGGAAAAGATCAAGTCAAATCAGAATAAAGAACAGGTCTTTTAGATGCAAGCAGGCATGTGAGCTCTGTATTATATGTGTTCTTGTGTTTGCGAAAGGGAGGTACATAAATATATCAACAAACTGCAGCTGAAATCAAAGAAGTTGCATTGCTATTCCCGTGATTTTAGTACTTCCAAACTTATTATGAGGATTGCAGGTATGTTATGCGCAGGCTCTACCAGGTTCGCACTAATGACCACAGAACTGTTCGTGATATTAACTTAACAATCTTACTGTACCATTTAGTTCCACTTAAAACTGTTATATCATTAATGATACTATGAAGGAAACTATTAGTTCTTAAACACTTGTTCAATTGCAAATATTATAAAGACGATGAATTGAAAGATGAAAACTCGTGTCATTTTCATTAACAGAAAATGAAAACCCCCAGCATAGATTAAGAATAAAAAAGGAAGATTCTTCCTCAAGGGGGCAACAAGACAAAAAAACGATAGTTCCTCACAACATTGGCTTCAAATATTATCTGAGGGCAATTTGCAGTTCATCTATAGACTTCTATCTCTCTATCTATTCACTTTCAAAAAATAAGGCAACACCCACTCATGCTTGCACAATTAGACGTTCAAGCTAATTGATATCCAGATTTTTTATATTAAAACTTCTCTCTAGAAATTTAAAAAATCCATATTTTTCATGTTAAAAATCTCCAAACTTTCTTTCAGAAATTGTCAACAAGCAATTAGATATTCAAAAGTCAACTACTAATACATGAATTATTCACAAGATAGGCATTCCTAAGTGGGATTGATTATGCATACATATCTGAAAAAGTAAAATGGATTAAAAAACACAAGAACAAATACCAGTTAGACCAAGAGAGAACTTGGTGATTAGCGTTCCTGTTATGGCGAAGCCAACCAGGAATGGCCAATTCCGGTTGAATTCCCTTCTGAAGAAGACAGGCCATGGATCAAACCACTTCTTCATGTTTATAACTTATTCCTCGGCGTCTGTATGGCTCTAAGAACTTCTGTGCAAACAAAGGGAACAAAAATGAAAAGATCAGTTCTTTAGGCTAATGCCACCTCATCGTTATCCCCTCGGAAATTTTCACTTTCTTATTACAATAAAGAAGACTCGATTGCATAAAGCAAGTTCAACACTCAGATGTCACCTAGCAAGAAAAGGAAAGGAAAGCCCATTTCTAGCCAAGACTGTACGAGCTAAAATGAGAAATCAATCACTGAATTAAAATCGTAATATGCATATATCAGAAGAAAACTTTCCAACCCCAGAATTAAAATCATTGCAAAAGAAAAACTGAGTATAATTAAATATACTCACTCATAAATCTAAATATGAAGAACTAAACAAACAAATATTGGCAATCAAACACCAAAAATCCAATAGCAACTCACCTCAACGACCAAAAAAGGATTTAAAAAGAAAGAAAAGGTTAGAAACAGGAAGATAGTTGAATAGCAAATATAAGCAGGCAAAAACTCAAAAAATAGAGCGTAGATACGAAAAAGAGAATATGCTAAGTGCTGGAGGCGAAAAGGTCTAAGGTTGGAAAACTCACCGGAGATGGAGATTTGGGATTGTAGCGATGGGAAGGACGAGGGAGCTTAGTTTATTGGGAGCATTTTAAGCTAACACTGCTGCACTTGGGCTTAGGCCTTTTTGATTTAGCCTACCTCATAAAGCACAAGGTGAGTTTTAAACTAAATAGGCATTCGATGACGCGTGTAGGCCCAATTTAAATAGTAATTTATATGAGTTTCACATAAATCTATGAATGACATATAAAAGATATTGTATCACTGTTTTTTATATTAAAGGAAGAAAGATGATATAATTATATGATTAGTCTAGGGAAACAGATCCCTGACATATCTTCTAAAAAGATAGAATGACACTCAATAGGTGTAATATTAAAAAATGTGATTCCGAAATCAAAACGTTATGCAAAATTTGCAAACCAGTCTATATATTTGTTACTCTCTCTATAGATACTGTATTACTATTTTAGTACAGAAAGACAGATGACACAACAGCTGCTAGGTTCTCTCGTAATCAATTTCCCAATACTGTATAGATTCTAAATGCACACATCAAACTACTTGAAAAAACTATATTACCTTTTATTACCAACTTTTCCTTTTATTCAACCATGGCTAACACACTCAACAAATGGAATTTCATTAATGAAATTGCGAACTTCAGAAGGTTTTAGTTAATGGTTTGATAGCAAAACCAACCTCTTAATCTTGAGTATAAATGAACCGGTATAACATTTGGATTATGATAAAATAATAACATTATTTTAAATTTAACTCGAATAAATTTTTATTTTTTAATATTTTTGAATAATTTTTAATTAATATTTTGACTATATGACTTACCCAATTAAATTAATTTATTGACTAAATTATAATAATTAAAAAATACAGATTACACGTGAAGAAATAGGATGGAGTCAAAGACAAGAAAGCCAGGTTTATCTCTCTGCGTTTGTTTCGGGTGCTTGAGTTCGACCTGTTTCGTTTTCTACTCTACTCGTTAACCAGAAAAAGAACAGAAATGTCCACTTCATTTCTTATTCGCAACTATTGCCATCATCATCATAACTCTTTGTTGTCCATGCAGCCTCCTCTAATTTCACTCTCTCTCTCTTACTTACTCACATATGTGCTTACAATCACAGACTATATAATTAGCAGTTGTATCTTTTTGGTTAAGGCAACAAATGACTCCACTAAAATACTAGCCTGCGAAACAATGTGTGAGTCTGTCTGATACAATGGAGAAAGATAGTGAGAGGATGAACGACAACAATCGTAGAGTCAACCTTAGAAAAGGGTTTTGGTCACCCAAGGAAGACGAGAAGCTCATCAAGTACATGTTAACAAATGGGCAAGGGTGTTGGAGTGAGATTGCTAGGAATGCTGGTCTGCAAAGATGTGGAAAGAGTTGTCGTCTTCGATGGATGAACTATCTGAGACCTTGCCTCAAGCGTGGATGAAGAAGAAGTACTTATCATTCGCTTGCACTCTGTTCTTGGCATCAGGTTTATCTTTTTCTTCATTTACAATATGTTGATTTAAACATTACGTATTCAATGCTTGCTCATTGCGTATAGCTTGAGAGAAAAGGTTAGAGAGAAAAAAGGTGGCGAATGTCGTGAGCACGTCGGAACCTTCTGAGATCGCACCCCTTTCATTCACTGTCAGACCTTGCCAGCCAACTTGACAGTAGAAGCTCGCTCACTTGGGTCTCCCATGGAGTCCCTTGACCTGGACGGGCACCTCCCCAAACGAGGGCTAACCAGAAAAAGGGAAGATGAACCACCAACCATGCCGAAGCCATCCTACAGCGTCACGGTAACAGGAGAAACGTTGGACGTCCAAGCCGTTGCGGACAATGTGTGACCTGCCAATGATCCGATCGAGCTTGAAGAAGGTGATATTGTGTAGTTGTCTGGAGAGCAAGGGGAAGGAATCCAACTGTCTCAAACCTTTAAAACAAGGTTGGATGAACAACGGAAGATGATCGTTGTCGTAAAGCTTCTGGGACACAGGATCGGTTTCCAGATGCTCAACTTCAGATTGAGAAGCTTGTGGCACCCACAAGGACCGATCAAGTTAGTGGATATGGAGCATGATTTTTTCCTTGTGCGTTTCAGGGAGGAAGCTGATTATCTGCATGCGTTAACTACTGGCCCTTGGATCATTCCATCCTTCCGCCCGACGCACGGCCAGATATCCCGCACGGTAGTGTGGATTCAATTCCTGGATCTCCCCATCGCGCGGTATCACCCAGGGATTCTCTCTGCTTTAGGCAACTTAGTTAGCAACATGGTTAAAGTTGATGAGGCCACCTTCCAAGTCCAGCGGGGGAGGTATGTACGCATCACAGTAGACATCGACCTAACCTCTCCACTGCGCACCAGCGTGGGGATCGACGACGAAGCGTTTTTAGTGACCTACGAGGGCTTACCACAACTATGCTATTCATGTGGAGGGGTCGGGCACGACGTCTTAGGATGTCCACACCGTCAACGAGCCAACACCGATTGCCCCAACGCAGGTGAAAATACGTTAGGGACTGTGCTTCTAGCGGCGACAATAGTCGGGACATCCAAGGGCGACAATGTAGACATCTTGCAACCAACGGTTGACACCAACACAAGCTACGTCCATGGATGCAAGTACCACGTAAAAGAGAAAAATGTAGCGATTAAAATCGCTTCATAAATGAAAATGGTATGTGATAACCAGGCTTTTGAAGATCGGGATCGGGTGGTTGCGAAGCAACTCCAACTGATGGAAGGGGTTGAGGACCAAGAGGCAGTTGGTAATATCTGAGAGCAGACCGCAACCCCACACACCGACCCACTAAATATAACCGAAGGGTCGGGTACCCTGGAGACCTTGCCTCAATTGCGATATGATGTAGATACAGCCACACAGGTCCAGGAAACTGGCAGTCCGGAAGCAGCCCTAGGAGGTATTGCTTCTGATTAGATAGTTTCTATCTTTTGCCGCTTGTATTTTTTCTTTATGTCGATCCTTATTTGGAATTGTCAAGGGGCAAGGGGTCTAATTTTCAGACCATACTGCATCATTACCTTCGTACCTTTAATTTGGGTATACTCGTCTTGATGGAAACCCGAATCGGTGGATCTCGGGCTCAAGATGTTATCCGTACTTTGGGTTTCAACTACTCGTTTCGAGTAGAAGTCGTAGATTTCTCTGGAGGAATATGGTTATTATGGAAGGAAGAGTTTCGTCTCTCCATCGTCGTAGCCTACCATCAATTCATCCATACCTCCATCCAGCATGATTCGTACTCCTTCAATTTTATAGCAGTTTATGCGAGCCCGCAAGTCTCTTCCCAAAACTATCTCTGGCCAGCGTTAACCTAGGTAGGTAGATCTAGCCATCTACCCTGGCTAGTCGGAGGGGATTTTAATGCTAAGCTATAATTAGTAGATAAACGGGGAGGTGCTAGGTCAGCGCGTGTGGTTAACAAACATTTTCAAGCTTGGGTGCAAGGGAGTAGTCTTCATGATCTGGGATTTGTTGGATCCAAGTTTACGTGGCGCAGAGGAATGGTACAAGCCCGACTGGATCGAGTCTTTGGTTCGACTGCTTGGCTGCACGAGTTCCCTCACACAGTGAATCATCACTTACCCTTCCTTGGGTCAGATCATAGACCTATGCTACTCTGGCTTCAGCATCCGACTCCTAGCAGACTAGACTCACCAGTGTTTAGATTCCAAAATGCCTGGCTTACACACCCAAGGTTTGATGTGGTAGTAGTAGAGCATTGACTACCAGCAACGGAGACTTTAAGCATAGCAGTAGCCCAATTCTCCCACCATCTCATGCGATGGAATCGTTTCGAATTTGGAAATATTTTTCAATAGAAAAAAGGTTGTTAGCAAGATTACAGGGCATTCAGAGGTCCATAAATTCAGGCAATGAGGATTCCCTACTTGCCTTGGAGGAACAACTCAGTGGGGAACTACTGTAGGTCCTGTGTGAGGAGGAACTTTTTTGGAGTCAGAAGGCTAGATGTGAATGGATCTCGTAGGGAGACCGGAATATTAAATATTACCACACTCTAATTCTTTTCAAAAGGAACAAACTGAAGATCGCGAGACTTACTGATTCCCATGGAACACGTATTTCTAACCCAGTGCAACTAAGCATGCTAGCTAGGGATTTTTTTAATCTGCCTGTATACTCAAGACAATGGACCGTTCCATAGCTTCCTGATATCAGGAGCTTTTCCGTCCCTTTCGTATGACCGACTTCGGGATCTAGCTCTACCTCTCTATGACACAGAAATCAAGACAACGGTCTTTGACATAAATCCTAATAAAGCCCTGGGGTTTGATGGCTTCAATGTCCTATTTTTTCAAAAGTAATGGGGGCACGTAGGACCTCAAGTGACGGAGTACATCAAGGAAGTGATCAGGCTAGAAAGATGGGAAAAAGATATAAATCACACCATACTGGCTTTGATCCCCAAAATTTCCTCTCCGACTACGATCGACCATTTTTGACCGATTAGCCTATGTAATGTCCTTTACAAGATTATTTCAAAAGTTATTGTCAATCGTCTGAAAAAAACACCTATATCATCTGGTGCAGGCCAATCAATGCAGTTTTATTCCAGGTTGACAAATAACGAATAATATCATCATCACTCAGGAAGTCATTCACTCGATGCAAAAAAAGAGTGAGAAGACCAGATTCCTTGAAATTAAGGTCGATCTGGAGAAAGCATATGACCGGCTTCAGTGGAACTTTATCTAACACACTTTAACGGACATAAATTTACCAGAAAACCTCATTTGGGTCATTATGAAGTGTGTGATGACGGTGACAATGCAGGTTAATTGGCAAGGCACAGTTACTGATCCTTTTAGCCCTTCTCGAGGCTTTAGACAAGGCGATCCTCTCTCGCCTTACCTTTTCGTCCTGTGTATGAAACGACTAGGCCACCTTATTTTGCGGGAAGTGGATCAAAGGATTTGGAGATCGATAAAACTAGGCCCCACCGGGCCTCCAACCTTTTCTTTGCAGATGATCTTGTTTTATTTGCAGAAGCTACGGATGCCCAGACGCAAGTAATCCCAAGGACTCTAGAAGAATTTTGCAAGGCATCTGGCTAGAAAGTGAAAATTGAAAAAACCAAGGTTAACTTCTCCAAGAACGTCTCCCCAGCAACCGCGCGTTGACTCAGCCAAACCCTGAGCGTTAAGCCTATGACCAATTTAGGTAAGTATCTTGGCGTCCCCTTGTTACATGAGCGTATAGCGCAACACAACTACCAACATATTCTTGATAACTGATGACGTGTCAAACCAACAAAAATAAATTCCTACTCTAGAACACTTAAGAGAGTAAAGTGGTGAATAGGGTCGAACCACAG
>JANVCQ010000008.1:1293441-1309972 GCA_025531925.1 Erythroxylum plowmanianum | reverse complement strand
GCCACGAGCAAGATACTACTATGAAATAGCTAACATTTTAACTTGTGTTAGGACCTGCGAGCTAAACCGTGGTCTTAAGTAGACAATTTTTATAAGACGTAAGCCTCTTAAAAGATAATGAATGTGTGGAAAAGTTTTTTTCAGGTTGATCGGAAATTGACCTTCGAGTTTAAAGGTAAAAAGGAAGTTGAATGCAAGACTCAGTTGTTAAAGGGAAATGAAACTTCGTCACCCATCTTTGATATTAACTGAAGTCCATATAATTTATGCGCAATCGTCGCTCACCAAATTTACGCTTGAAGATCTTGAAGTTTTTAGCCTAATATGACTAAAAAATACAAAGTCTAAAAGTGCATCCTTTTTTGACTTATAACATTGCAGCCAATAGCTACCCATTATTGACTCTTGAGGGGGCCAAGTTATGCATACAACAAAAGATAATGGATGTTGGATGCGTGCAAAGGTTTTTTCAGATTGATCAAAGATTGACCTTCGAGTTTAAAGGTAAAAGGGAAGTTAACTACAAGACTCACTCTTTAAAGGGAAATGAAGCGTCGAGTGAAAAAGCTAGCGCTCAACGGATAAAAGTTATTACGAGGATAACAATCACCTTGCCTAATAATTAACATTGATGAAAAGGTTTAGTACCTTGATGTCGGCTCTTTGTTACTCGGGGTTGTGCTACCCTCTAAGGGTTGGGTTGTTCACCCACTAAAGCGCTACATGAGCAAGGTTCAAAATATCGAGAGACATTTCGGTTCATATCCAACATAATATTCCAATTTTATATTATAAACTAGACATGTTAATCTTTTAACTATCATAAATAAAATAAAAAATTTCAGTTAAATATTTATTCATTTTTAAAATATTTTATTAAATTTTATTTACAATTTAACTAATTATTAAAATTTATTCATCCTGATTTTTACAGAACAAAGTCATTGGAGCACACTATAAACAATCAATTTAATAAAATTCTTGATTTACCTTAAACGAAACAAATTTCTTTTATTCTTCACAATAAATCTATGCAAGAACAAAGGCATGTCATTCATATTAAATGAACTTAAGCTTTTTGTTAAAAGTTATGTAAAATAAAATTAAAATATTTAATAAGGTAATTTTCAATAAATTATAGGATCATATTATAAACTCATAGGACTCAGTTATTTAACAGATTCTCGAAAGATTTTTTTTTCCCCTAAATTTCCTTTCTGTTTGTAACTACTTTCCGATTTTGTCCTCTTTTTGGTCCCAAAAAGTTCAAAAAGCCCCGAAAGTAGGGAACACGAACTAAGCCATGTCCGAATCTTAGCAAAACCTGAAGTGGCGTTAGTACTTCTTGCCCTTTTGTTGCACTTACTCAAAGTTCGTATCTTATTTCAAGAGTCCCTTGACTAAAGCCAAAATTTGTCAGTTTAGACCCTCCGACCCCCCCTCTCTCTCCTCGAAAGAATCTAGGGTTTTTCAGCACTGATCTTCTTGTACGACTTGTTTGGTAAGAGAATTCACTTGTTGCTTATTTGGGTTTCTGAGGTTTGGTGCTCTGTCTTTCACTTTGTATCGCTTTTATATTGTTGAACAAAATCCTTCTTTTTAGCTTAAAGCTACCAAATTTGGTTCGTTCTGCTTCATGGGCACTTGAAACTCTGCTTGGTTGCATTCTTTTATTTGTTTATTTGTACTGGGTTTTGCTTACTTTGATGTGTTGATTTTGGTTTTATGTCTATGTTGTTTACTGTAATATGATTGCGCGTTGTTCTGTTAGGCTCTGTTTATGCACTATTGCAATTTAGTAGTTAACTGGGTATCTGTTTAATCTATTTTTGTTACGTTGTGATAAAAGGGTACATAGGTGAAGGAAAGTTCGAAACTTTTTAGTGTAATTTTCTGTAAGCACGAAGTCTGGACGTGGCCAAGTTTTTGCTTTTTTCCTGCTTTCTGGTACTCTAGGAGTCCTGATAAGTCTTGTTTTGCAGAATGGTGGGGGCATGAAATTCTTCTTATGTTTCTCTCCCTGTTTCTTCACATTGATATACTTATTTGCTCTGTTTAACTTCATTTGAACTCGTTGCCTCTGCATTTTAACTATTACAAACTTAATAGCTTCCTGGTACCTGATGGTAATTATTAATTTGATATTCTGAGGTGACTCATAATTGCCACTTCTTGCAGTGAAACTTTCGCCCAGATTGAAGGTAATATGGGGTTGGGTTGTATTTGCAGGGTGCGACTCTAGTCGATATACTCTCTGTATATCTGATGAAATGAGACGTTGTAAACCAAGTTTTTATCTTCATTTTTCTTGATAGGAGTTGATTGCTGACAGTCTCAATGTAGATGCTTTAATTAGCAGCTTCTGATTGCATGATTTGATTTATGCTGCAAATATGATTCTTGTGCCTGCCATGGTGAAGATGTTGCTGTTTTACATATATAATATCTCTTGTGTTATTCTTCTTGTTATGTGAAGGATGGTCTGACTTTCAGGCACCAAGTGGGATGTCCTGCTAATTCTCTATTTTGGATAGAGGAAGATAACAGTATTTTATGGTTATGGCGACTGAAAGTCCACTTAGAATGCATTCACATAAAGAAGCAGTGGTTTTTGTAACATCTACTCCTGGCATGTCTGGGGAGAATTTGGGCTTGCTTAGGAACAGTCAAAGGTTTCATGACATTGGACGAGATGCAGTCCCAAATCGCAGTGGAAGTGCACCTCCTAGCATGGAAGGGTCATTTTTGGCCATAAGTAATATTATTTCCCAGGCAAGCTTTAACCAAGATTCATGCGATGGGGGCTTACAAGATGTTATTCGAAGCTTTGATGCAGGAAAGCAATTAAGTTTGACTTTTCATGGTTCCAATGCCAACTCAAATGTTAGGCTTCCTACACCACCCATTCTGAGGGAAAACCGACATGTTGGGCACCATACTGGTAGATTTGGTAGTAACTGGGGACTTGCTCCAGTAGGTGAGAGTGATAAGAACTCCTTGCATGTGTCGCAACCCATCCTTTCTACACATAGGGAAGAAACTGAGGATGAATGCTCGCCGCAGCAGCCATGCGGTGATGTGGTAGGCAGAGCCAATGGCTTCTGGTCTGGAGAGCATGTTGCTTCGTCGGCAGGGCAGTCCAGAGTCTTGGTTGATTTAATTCGGGTATTAATTTCATTATCCACTCATTTCCTTCAGCCACTTCCTTTACTCTGATGTTGAATCATGGTCCTTGAATGCATATATGTAAAATTGTTTGCTGTTTTGAGGGCTTAAAGGCTATGTGCCTTGGATTTTGAGTTAGCTTACAAAAGCATAGCATTAACATGCTGCAAATGGGTGTACTTGTGCTGATGGGTAACTCCAGAACTTCTGAAAGTTATTGTTTGTTTCTTTATCTGAGTTTTATATTTGCACAAGTTTTTTCTTAATCTGGGTCTATAATGGACCAACATAGGCTACAGAGTAGTAACCCCCCTAGGTACCAATATTCTAACCTCCTACCTGAGAGTGAGAAACTGTACTGCTGTTGTCTTGTCACGAGGCTGCTGGTTTGCCTCAGGGTATAAATATTTCTGAGGTATGAAATCTTACAAAATATGCTGAGTGCTGGCATACAATTGCTGTGCTTGTGTGTTCTTTTGATGCTATTCATACCTTTGTTACGAGTTCTAATCCTGTACTTTTGGTTTTCATTCACAAATCAGTAGCCTCTTGCCAATAAATGAGAAATCTCATGGGAAATGGCAGGATATATGCAATTATGATGACCAGTACATATGATTCGATTAAGTTCTGAATAATAAGAAATGCCACTTTCTTTTTCCCAGAAGATTTGTGCTAAAGAATTTGCATTTAACTTAATAATTATTTAATGAACGAGTATTATGCTTGAATTAAAATCATTTCCCCCTGTCTCTATGCTGATTATAGTTTCATTTCTCGTTTGGAAATTGAATCTCTGAATTGTCTTATTTGTTGCCTCTTTGCTTGCCACTTCAAAATTGCAAGACCTGAAAAGCTAATTGTTCACTGCAATTTGCAGGAGGATTTCCCCCACACCCCGTTGCCCTTATATAACCATTCTCATTCCTTAAGTTCTGGAACTACAGAGGAAGTGACTGATCATAATGGTGACTATAGTTTTCATGACCCTGTTAGCCCATCGAATACAGTTGCATCAACTCGAGTTACAGAGCGGGTATCACCTTCATTGAATACTGATGACTCGACTACTAGTGTTTCAACCTCATTGTCTGTTCACTGTACAGGAAACATAAAACTAAAACCCTCACCTCATAAAGAATATTCAAGTTGTGCTAATGTTAGTGTTGTTGAATCTAAAATGAAAGATCTAAATGTGGCTGGCCTTCCTAATTCCAAAGAGCAGAGAAATCAAGAACAATGGCATCACAGCTATCACAACAGTATGCCTCACCCCCAAATGTACCAGCAACGTGGTAACTCATTTCAAGTTCAAAGTGACAAATCTCAAGTAGCTCAAGGAGTGAATTCCTCATATCTTAGCACAGATCCATCTCTACATGGCCTGCCAAAGTTTTCAGCAGAGGTGCAGCCACTATTACAATCATCTGGGTTTACACCTCCACTATATGCAAGCGCAGCAGCCTACATGGCTTCACCGAGTACATTTTATCCTAGTGTACAGGCTTCGAGTTTTTATTCTCCACACTATGGACTAGGGGCATATACTCTAAATTCAACAGTCATTCCTCCATTTGTGGCCGGATACCCACCTCAGGGTGCCGTTCAGATGGCTGTTGATGGTCCTGTTAGTCCTAATATTAGTTCACGGGTGTCTGGGGCTTCAGCTGGGGGAGTCAGTACACATGGAGCTGACCTTCAACATTACAACAAGTTCTATGGACATCTTGGATATGCAGTTCAACCTTCATTTGCAGATCCAATGTATATGCAATACTATCAACAGCCTTATGGGCCATCATACAACATTTCTGGTCAACTTGATCCATTAGCTCTGGGAACTAGTGTTTTTGGGAACCAAAATAATACTCCTGACCCCAATCAAGGATCTGAAGCTGGCTCTGGTCTGGATGACCCAAAATCACAACATCAGAGGAGCATAATGAACATTATGAACCAAACTAGGTGGGGGATAACAAATCCTCATTACACTGGGAACCCTCCAAACATGGGAATAATGATGCCATTCCCATCATCCGTTCCTAACCCAGCCCTGCCTGGATCTTCAGTTGGGGGAACTGGTATTTCTGGAGGGAGAAATGAAGTGAGATTTAGCCCTGGTTCTGGTAGATATCCTCCTGTGTATTCTGGATGGCAAGGTTCAAGATCAGAGGCTTTTAGTGACCCTAATGTATATAATTTTCTTGAGGAGCTCAAATCTGGAAAAGGCCGCAGATTTGAACTATCTGATATTTTGGGGCATATTGTTGAATTTAGGCAAGTGCACGCTTCCTATGCATTTTTTTGTTTATATGTTGTGTTTGAAAATCCAATGTTGAGACTTTTACATTTCAGTGCTGATCAACATGGGAGTCGATTTATCCAACAGAAGTTAGAAAATTGTAGTGCTGAAGAGAAGGCATCTGTCTTTAAAGAAGTTCTTCCTTACTCTTCCAAGTTAATGACTGATGTTTTTGGTAACTATGTCATTCAGAAGGTGTGCATTCAAAATAGTTGTATTTGTAGTCTATTCACAACTTCATATGTTGACTGTGGTAATGTCACATATTTGGTATCGTTTGTTTATAGTTCTTTGAGTATGGAAGCCCGGAGCAGAGAAAGGAGCTTGGCAATCAGCTTACTGGACAGATTCTGCCTCTGAGCCTGCAGATGTATGGCTGTCGTGTAATTCAAAAGGTATAAATGATTGAATATGATTGTCTCATAATTTTTATTGTTTTCCATGTCCGGAAAATAGAAAAGGAGTACAAGAAGATGAAACCTGGATCAAATCAAGCTAATTTCTCCATATATATGCGTTACGAAACATATAATGTAATTTGCTAATTTTTCCAATTTTCTTCAATAAGATGACCAACTTTAGGTCATAGGTTGAGACCTGAATTTACTAAGATACTTACATGGATCTGTTCTTTTATGTGCCTGGTGGAATGAACCCGTCTTGGCTTGCCACTTGCTGATTGAGATGGAACTGGTTTAATCACCTTTCTAGGATTGCAAGGTGAACATATGAATGGGTGAGAGAGGGTGAAATATAATGCTTCTTGTACCAAAATGCAGATTAGTGAAGTTGTCAAAATCTACTTTGATAATCTTAAGGGTTTTATTCTTTATCTCTCTTCTTACTGTTCCGGGATTTTTGTTCAGCGACTCTTTCCTATTCAATCTATGCCACTTTTTTTATGTTTTAGAAATGGTATTTATATTAAGCTGACATGGTTCTAGGCGCTTGAAGCAATTGAGCTTGAACAAAAAGCACAGCTCATTCGTGAGCTAGATGGACATGTTATGAGATGTGTGCATGATCAGAATGGCAATCATGTGATCCAAAAGTGTATTGAGAGTGTTCCAGCAAATAAAATTGAATTTATTATCTCTGCTTTTTGTGGTCAAGTGGCAGCACTTTCTACACATCCTTATGGTTGTCGTGTGATACAGGTATATTTTACTTGCATGATGTGGTGAAAAGTGTTGCTCTGCTTTTTCTTCCCTTCTTTTCTTGTCTGGAACCATCCTTGCAAACTTTGTTGGTTTGATCCATGCAGAGAGTTCTGGAACACTGTGCAGACGAGCTGCATTGTCAGTTTATTGTTGATGAGATCTTAGAGTCTGTTTATGATCTTGCCCAGGATCAGTATGGCAATTATGTGACTCAGGTAGGTCTTGCTTCTTATTACCTGGAACCTTTATCTGCTCATTTTCTTCAAAAAAAAATAAAATTGTTCTTTGTGAAATTATCAACATTTTTAAGCGGCAACTCAATTCTTACCACTAAAAAGCTATTGATAATGTGCTATCCATTCGTGACAACATGTTTTAGATGGTCTATAGACCTGAACTGGACTTTTTTGTTTTCCATTCCCAACTCCTAGTTAGAAGAGATTGTTGACACCTTTAACATATCGTCTCAGATAAAATAGAGCAATTTGGTAGTTTGCATCTTTTATATTCAATTATTTGTATATCTAATATGGATGTCCCTCCTTTCAAATTTCAATCTTTTGGAACAAACTTTTGTGACTTAACACCTTAATCCGACAAGAATTCCATCTTTAAATTGTGGAACACTTGTTACTGAATGTTAATTCTTTTCTGACAGCATGTTCTGGAAAGAGGAAAGCCTCATGAAAGATGTGAAATCGTTAGCAAGTTGTTGGGTCATATTATCCAACTGAGCCAGCATAAGTTTGCTTCCAATGTCATCGAGAAGTGCTTGGAGTATAGCAGTGCGGCTGAACGGGAACAAATAATTCAAGAGATTCTTGGACATAAGGAGGGGAATGATAACTTACTAGTAAGTCCAAAAGTTTTTTTTTTAATGAAGTCAAAACTATAATTTGCTACCAGTTAATATGATTGACTTGTTTCCTGGTGTGGTTCGTATTAGCAGACAATGGTGAAAGACCAGTATGCGAACTATGTGGTCCAGAAGATTCTCGATACATGTAATGATGCTCAGAGAGCAATGCTACTTAACCGTATAAGAATGCATGTTCATGCTTTGAAGAAGTACACATACGGGAAGCATATCGTTGCTCGGTTTGAACAGCAATTTGGGGAAGGTATGTGCTTACATAATTTGACTACCTTTGATTTGTATCTTTTGCAACTTCTCTTGATAATCTGCTCAACATTGTTGTTGCTAACTGTTTAATTATATATATTTTTTCTTTTCTTTGTGTATTGTAGTCGGATTATTTCTGTAGCATTTGCTTACCCCATTTCCACAGTTTTCATCCCTCTGCTATGTATCTACACCTTTTCATTATTTCTTGGTTGTTGAGTATGATGGTGATTAAACCGGGAAGTTCAACACTTGCACACATAGCATAATTTTCGTAAATTGTTTTTATTGACGAAATATGGATGTCTGCTTCTATTTTCCTGTGCCTGGTACCGATATGCTTGTGTTATGGTGTTCTCCCGATATACTTCTTCCTGCTCTGACAGTGAAGTACTACCACGATTTTGATGCAGATGCACCCTAATCGGAAAATGCAAATATGGGATGGAAAACCTTGCGGCTTAATATTTCTTTGAACGTTTGAAAGGGGCAGCAAGATCCTTTGACTAGATAGTGTTGCAAACGTTTAATCTTGGGAACCTTCCACAGTAATATCAGCTTGATATTGTAAAGTAAGTAAATATGTATTCCTTTTATCAGTTTGTATGTATTATGTAGGGTGAAAGAAGAAAAGAATAAAAAGAAAGAGCAAACTGTAGGACTAATAGGATTACACTGATTCATAGGTGTTTACTGGAAGGAAAATCTTCCATGGTGGCTGATACTGTAAACCTTTTTCTTCATTTGCTTTGTTGTTGGAAATTATATGTTTCATTTATGACGGTGACGAGGACGACCGTAAGTTGGCATCTCTTCATGATCTTGATCACTGAACACGAGAGCGAAACTGAAACCAAAATGATGTCCTTGGAGTCTTCTGACTAGAATCATTCAGTAATTTATAAAATGCCAATTTTGTAAATATATTTTTATGTAAAACGATATAGTATTGGAATTTTTGAGTTTAATATGACGCCGATTTAGAATTATAAATAGATGAAAATTTAACATAATATGCCAGAACTTGCATGTTTCAGCTACATGATATTATAGTTAAATCATAATTTTGAAATATAAAAATGATGAGATCATCGCAAAGGGTAGTAATTAATCCTAATTATTTCAAGAAAGTTGCACAAAAGTTATCATATTTCCACACTGTAATCTGCAACTTATGCTCCTTTATGCAAGCGAGATGGTCATAAATCAACCTTAGCTTGGTGTTGGAGGAGATTCATTACTCATTGTAGTAATAATTGAAGGGAAAGCCTCGGATATTGTATCCCATGAAAGGTTTTCATCCAATCTCCGTCGTCTCTCCAAAAAAGTCGGCCTCAATGGTGAACCAGCCGGAGTGACCTTGCACGTTAACATGGCAACTATCTGAGACATGGGAGGTCTAAGGTTTGCATGAGGTTGAAGACACAAAAATGCAACATGGATCACAAGCATTATGTCTCTGTCAATTGTCCCATCCCCATGTTGGAGTCTTGGATCGACAATTTCCTTCACTCTTGATCTCTCGTGCAGCCTCCATGCCTGAGAAGAGAAGAAAAGAAAAGAACAGTGAACATGTGTTGATTGATCACCTTTGTTTAAGAAAATTACACCCTTTAGTTAATTAATCACGTACGTATTCTGGGAGATACTGCATTTCTGTTGGCAGATTGAGGTCAGTGTTCTTCCTGCAGCTAATAATTTCGAGCACTAGCACTCCAAAGCTGTAGATGTCTGCCTTTTCAGACAATTCTCCTCTGATGGCATACTCAGGAGCAGTGTAACCTCTGATAAAGAAGATAAGGGAGGAAGTGAGTCCTAAGAAATGTTTATCTGTTGTGTTGAACTCTAACAAGAACAACAGAAGCTACAAAGACTCACAAAGTTCCTGCAAATGTAGTGCTGAGATAAGCTTGGTCTTCAGGGAAGAACCTGGCAAGTCCAAAATCCCCAATCCTGGGCTGAAACTTATTATCTAGAAGAATGTTGCTCGCTTTAATGTCTCTATGAACAATTCTTAGCTGCGAGTCCTCGTGGAGATATTGCAAACCTCTAGCAATGCCTAGAATTATTTGGAACCTCGTGCTCCAATCCAGGCACTGGTTGCTTTTACCTGCATCAGGTACACAGACAATAAAGCAGAATCTGGAACAAAAGATCAATATCGTAGCATAACAAATTAAGATGAGATTGTGGTGTAATTGAATCAAGTTTTCTTGTCCAGTTCGATGGAACATGTGTTTCTCTTCTGCCCAAATTGGCATTCATTTTTCACGAAAATAAGGTTTACCGTATACAATGAGGTCCAAGCTCCTGTTCTTCATATATTCATAGACAAGTAACCTCTGAGGACCATCAACACAGCATCCAAGAAGTTGAACCAAGTTCTTGTGCTGAATGCTTGTAATCATCCTCACTTCTGACACAAATTCTGATTCGCCTTGCAACGATTTGCCTAGAGACAGCTTCTTAATAGCAACCAGCCTACCATCAGGTAACTTTCCCTATTAAATGAGCAAAATCCATTTCAATATCGTGGAGAGAGTGTCCAAAACTGGACTTTGTAATTCATTGGCTTATGATGATTAAAGGCTTTTCCTATCACCAAGTTCAAATCCTGCCCAATCCTTTGAACTACAGAACCTGAACTGAGCAGAAAGTCATTGCTTTAACTATGTAAGTGCTCAAATTGAAACCTTATTCAGCTTCTATACATAGAAATAGAGAAGAAGAATACCCTGTAAACAGGTCCAAATCCACCTCTGCCAAGAAAATAAGCAGAATTAAAGTTCCTGGTTGCCTTCTTCAATGTCTGAAAATCGAAATAGTTTACTGTACGGAGGTTCCCACTCCACAATTCTTGGCTCGCTACAAAACATGCGAAGACTTAAGAGCATTAGAGCTTTAATATAAATGATACTATTTATCACATAAGTTCATCTCTAATTTACCTTGCTGTGCCTTGCTCTGTTTTAAATCTTTCATCACGTCTTCTGTTTTGAAAAGTTTCCAGCAGAGTATGATCACGATCATTAACACTATCACCACAGCTACTGCACCTACGAAGAAGTAAAAGTTTGGAAATGTTTCTGCTGAATGTGAGCTATGATCCCCTGATTCCAGGTCACCTGATGCTGGAGAAATCACTGCAGTTCATTCAGTCAATCCTCAGGTTAAGTTCTGTGTAAAGTTTGAGAGATGTAACCTACTAAAGAAGCTCCATTACAGTTCTTTTAAACTTATTCCATAGGTATGTATGTTTTTATGCATCTCAAAAACTAAACTTTCAGGGACATACCTTGGACTAATTCGCGAGCCATTTTTAACAGTCAGAGAACAAGCTTGAATATACTGGGTACAACAACATACAAGATGAACACCAGTGGTCCTTGTTTCCGAGCTAACTTTTTTAGGTAATCATGAAGAGTCCAACAAGACAGGAGAAAGAAGAAAGAGGAGGAATGCGTTTCAATGGTTGCTTGAAAAAGAAGAGAAAACAGGGTAAGTTGTAATCATAGGGAGAATCGAAAGAGAGGATGGAGAGTTGGGTCAGTGAAGCAACGAGGAGGCGATAGTGCCAAGAGAGAATGATCCAAATGTGCTTATAAAAAAATATTATGAGTCTTAATAAAAAAATAAACTTTAAATATGTTTGTATTATTATTATTATTATTATTAATTTAGGGACATAACTAAAAATTAGTTTAATATAATCTTGTGATAGTGTTCATATTAAATTAAAATTAAAATTAATTAGACATTTTCTATTTAATTAATAGTTTAAAGATTATCACGCCATTCCAATTTTGTTATAGTCTATAATTAAGTTTATTTAATTATGTGATTATTTGTAAGATTGGTTTAAATTATTTTGTTTGTGATGAATCATAGACAGCAAAAATGGTTGTCGGGAACTCAGAAAGTGGTTTGGGCGATGGGAAATATGCTGTATGCTTAGTATCCCAAACTCCTTGTTGTTTGAGGAATTCACTGCGTTGCAAAGTTAAATTAACGTCATCGTCCGGCCAAAGCCTGACTTAGCAATCAACTTACTGTCTTAAAACTGATTTACTTCTGTCTCGAAAAGTCTCTGATTACAATTTTTTCACATCTTTTTACGAGGAATAAGTCTCTTTTTTTTTTTAACAAAGGAAAAAAAAACTCAAAGCTAATTAACGCACTACCCTACGGTACAACGGCCTAGCTGGTCCCTCTGGATGAGTTCTACTACGGATGGTGGTGGCTCCCGAAGATAATGAACCCCTGGTTTGACCCGGTCCCCGCGGTCAGCTAAACGGTCTATGCACTGATTTTCCTCGCGATGCACATGTCACACTTGTATCTCCCAGTCTCGCTGGATGAGCTCTCGGGTACCTGTTAGTAAACAAAGAATGTCAGTAAACTCAGTCTCTTGTTTCTACCTAACTCTTGTCTCTATTCATTTTTTAAAAATATTAATCACTTTTAATATGTCCCTTATCATTTTATTCTTGACCTTATATTTTCTAGTAAAGTTATACATCCAACGGAACATTTTCATCTCTATCACTATATTAATTCATAACTATGCACCTGTTTAATGGGTTAACATTCTGTCCCATAAAATATAATCGGCCTAATCGTTAAACTATAAATTTTACTTTAAGGAAATCATATGTACCCTATCGTACATTTTTTCTAAGTACTATTGTTTTAAATAATCTAAAAAAATTCGAATTAAATTTAGAACCACCTCATATAAAATTCAAACTGGACTAGAATAGAAATGAATCCGATATGAGTCGACCATCGTCAAGCTTTGTTAGTGGCCTAGTCCAAATCATGAAAAGTCCATTGTTTAATATCTATTTACCTATTAAATTTAAAAATTTTAAATTTAATTACTACTTATTGTTTTCAATAATTTAAAAGATGTTAGATTGGAAATTAACTAATAAGTGTTAATTTAATTTGACACGTCATTTAATTATTTACATCAATTAAATTCAAATAATAATTAAAGAGTTGTACCAGATTTTAATAATTTAATAAATGACAAATTAAAAATAAGGGCACACAAATTTTAAATATTTATGTAATCAAAGTTGTTAAATACATAAATATATAGAAATATATCAATGACAACTCAATTTGTTTTCTCATTAAATCACCTCAGAGCACGTCTTGAACATAATTATTCGAAGGTCTATACCATCCCCCCTGGCATGTTCCTTTATGAAATAAATTATAATTTAAATCATTATGCTTAAATAATTTCTTAATCTTTATTTGTATTCCAATATCTTCTCTTTTATTAGAGAATTTATTATTACAATTATTATAATATTTTGTTTCTTTAATCAACGTTTAAAAAATTGTATTGAAAGTTAAACCGATACACAATAAATTTAAGGTTTAAAAGGTTCAATAGGTATTAGACCATTATAAAATCAGTTAAAGATTGAATAAAATTAAAAATTTTGAAATATGATTAAAAAAGATTGTCCTTCCCTATTAAAAATTTTAAAGTTTAATTGAAAATTTTTTTAAAGTTTAATTGAAAAAAGATTGTTAAATGAGAATTATTTGATTTATTTTAGTTTATAAGAATTTATTAATTAATAACAATTAATTAATTAATTAACTAATTAATCAATTTTTAACGATAGGAATTATTATAATAAATATAACCGAAAAGTTGAAAAATTAAATAAAAAAATTGGACAGTTCAAAATTTCTACGGTTAAACCTGCAAAACTGATTGAGTTTTTAATCATTGTTTTTAATTCAAATTGATACTTAAACTTTTATTTTAATTACACATAAATCTCAAAATTTTATTATTTGTTAAACTAATCTCAATTTTTTAAATTTTCATCAAACCTTTATTTCACTAATATAATTAATTTATATTACATGCTTTATCAAGCTAACAACTATTAAAATTTTGAAAGATTATAAATTAAAGTAAATTATAATAATTATATTAAATAAATAAAAGTATTAAAAATTAAAAGTTTGAGGTGAATTTATTAATATTAGAAAATTAAGATTTATTTACATTGGAATAAAATTTGTATGATTAATTTGAACTTAATTTTATAATGTACATTTCTAGCATTATTTCGTCTGTTTAATGCATCGCGCACAACACGTGTAATCTTATGCTCCTAGTTCCCATGGAAGATTCTCTCGATCTTCAAGAACGCGAATCTGTTTCTATAAGAAGTGAGAAGCAACCATTTTCTCTCCTGTTCTCTGGTCTCGTCTTCTTAAACTAAGCGGAAAACCGGAGCTAGACACCCAACTCCGACTCTCTCTCCCCAATAAACCATGATTAGTGGTAAAGATATATACGATGTTCTTGCTGCGATTGTGCCTCTATACGTTGCCATGATACTAGCCTATGGCTCAGTGAGGCGGTGGAAGATTTTCACACCATCGCAGTGTTCTGGGATCAACCGTTTTGTTGCAGTTTTCGCAGTTCCATTGCTCTCCTTCCACTTCATCTCTTCCAATGATCCTTATGCAATGAACTATCGTTTCATTGCGGCGGATTCATTGCAGAAGGTGGTCATTCTTGGAGCTCTCTTTCTATGGCAGGCACTTAGTAAACGTGGAAACTTGGAGTGGATGATCACACTCTTCTCTTTGTCAACTCTACCTAACACTCTTGTCATGGGAATCCCACTTTTGAAAGCCATGTATGGAGATTTCTCCGGCAATCTCATGGTCCAAATTGTTGTTCTGCAGAGTGTAATATGGTACACCCTCATGCTCTTCATGTTTGAGTATAGAGGAGCTAAGCTGCTCATCTCTGAACAATTTCCTGAGACTGCTGGTTCTATTACCAGCTTTAGAGTTGCTTCTGATGTTGTGTCACTCAATGGAAGAGAACCATTACAAGCTGATGCAGAAATCGGTGATGATGGTAAGCTTCATGTAATGGTTCGAAGATCAGGTGCCTCTTCAGTAGTTTCTTCGTTCAAGTCTCATGGACGCAACTCATTAACTTCAATAACTCCAAGAGCTTCCAATCTTACCGGTGTTGAGATCTACTCTGTACAATCTTCACGAGGACCAACCCCAAGAGCTTCTAGCTTTAATCAGGCTGATTTTTATGCCATGTTCGCTAGCAAAGCACCAAGTCCAAAACACGAATACTTTGGTGATGTTTACTCATTGCAATCATCCAAGGGTCCAACACCAGAAACTTCAAACTTTGACGATGATATGTTGAAGAAAGGGAAGAAACGTGGAGGCAGGAGTATGAGTGGTGAGTTGTTTAACAATGGCGATCTGGTTCCTCCATATTCCCCTCCAATTCCTACGTTTTCAGGGTCTAGTATAAGTGATGCTCATAGGAAGAAGGAAACTGGTGGAGTGCCCAATAAAGAGCTCCGCGTGTTCGTTTGGAGCTCAACTGCTTCACCGGTTTCTGAAGGAAATCTAAACTGTGCTGACTGCTCCAAAGCTGGTGGGTTCCAACAAGAGAATGCTGCTTCAATAGGTGCTTAAACCATAATTTGGTAGTGATTAGTCGCTTGATCTAAAAGGTTTACCATTCCAACAAAAATTCTTGAGTTAATTGTTGATGCAGCTATGCAGGAATTGATTGAAAAAATGAGTCCTGGTGGGAAACTCATTAATGGAGAGAAAGGAATGGACTTAGAGGACGAATCATCGAAGCTGCCAACAAGTGGGTCTCCATTCACATGCCAAAAGAAGGTAGACATGGAAGGAGAATTAGGAACAAGGAAGAATCAGATGCCACCTGCAAGTGTCGTGACAAGACTCATACTTATTATGGTGTGGAGGAAGCTTATCAGAAACCCCAACACTTACTCAAGCCTCTTGGGGGTTGTCTGGTCTCTGATATCCTTCAGGTAGTTAATTTTTCTTGGTCCAAAGTCACATGTTTGATCTTTTCCTTCTAATTTATGCTTCTCATCACCACAAAACTCTATCTTTCGCGTGATTACCTAAGAAAACAAAACAGTTTATCATATCAGAAACTCTCTTATCAACTGTTTGCTGGAATTGTGTTTCCAGGTGGGACATACAAATGCCATCAATCATTAGTGGATCTATAGCAATATTATCCAATGCAGGTCTGGGAATGGCTATGTTCAGTTTAGGTACATAATTTACTCACAGAATTGGATCCAGAATAGTAGAAAAGATCAATCATTTCCTTCCCTTTTCCGATATGCACTTAACAAAACCTGTAAAACTGCTTAACAGGATTGTTCATGGCATTGCAACCCAAGATCATAGCGTGTGGAAAATCTGTGGCAACTTTTGCCATGGCTGTCAGGTTCCTGACAGGCCCTGCAGTGATTGCTGCGACCTCCATAGCAGTCGGCCTTCGAGGTGTCCTTCTACACGTAGCAGTAGTACAGGTAAATGTTAAACATGTATATCATAGATTTTATCAACAATTTTTTACAAGTTCCTTAAGCGATACTAACAGGATTTCATTGGATTACTTATTTTCAGTCGGCTCTTCCTCAAGGGATCGTTCCTTTTGTATTTGCCAAGGAATACAATGTACACCCTGACGTACTTAGCACAGCGTAAGTATTACCATTATTCCATACAAATAACACTACCTCTCAGTTTCTAACATCACAAAACTTATAAAGAAGATGCAAGTTTCCATGGAGCAAAAAGGGTTATAATATGACAAAGGTAAGCTCTTTCTTTGCAATTTTTTGCAGGGTTATCTTTGGAATGTTGATTGCTTTGCCAATCACAATACTCTATTACGTGCTTCTTGGGATTTAAGTTTGATGAAGAAAAGAG
>JANVCQ010000008.1:1270203-1293341 GCA_025531925.1 Erythroxylum plowmanianum | reverse complement strand
TTGGAATGTTGATTGCTTTGCCAATCACAATACTCTATTACGTGCTTCTTGGGATTTAAGTTTGATGAAGAAAAGAGAAAATACAAACATACTACAGTACATCAAAGCAAGGCTTTTCGAACAGCTGAACGAGATAGAATGAAGAAATTTCGGGAGTTAGAATATGCTATAAGACAAAATTTAGACGCTGGATCGAGTGCAAATTACACGTAGAGGTGTATGCATGTTCATCTGCAAGATAACCAGTGTATTTCATTAGTATATATAATATATATTAGCATGTGGAAGACACTTATTAGCTTTTTTTCCCTTAGAAAATTTTCATGTGAATGCTTGAATGTGTAGTTCCAAAACTTTCCCGTTTAACTTCATTGTTTGGTGGAATCTATGGTCAGATCAGAGCAGTCTCATCATCTTCATTTTTCAGTGGGATCACATGACCTTTTAGTTTAACTATTATTTACCGACTTGGATTCTTGCTGTTGCAATGCTGCAGTACCAGAATTGGAGACAAATTTGGATTTTGTTATGTAGCAGAATTGATTTGGACAGATTTGCTTGTCTCGACATTGAGATGCTTGGGAATAGTGCATGCATCAAAGTTTTCATTCTGAGGATGCCAATTGATCGTCAGGTCTTTTGATAATTTCTCTGTAAAGAAATGAGCCGACAACTTGCATCACTGACAGCAAAAAGCTCTGGTCATGCGACAACTTCTTTGTCTGGTTGACGTTTCTACTTCAGTAACCTTTGGAAGAGGTGGTCTGAACCGACTTAAGTTTAGTTTAACTAGAATGGAATAGTAACAATAGTTTAAGTCTATTTATTTTAAAATAATAATATTTTTAATGTAATTAATATAATTATATTCTTTTAATCTTAAAATTTTTAATAAATTAATATTTTAAATTAAATTGAAATTGATTTAAATTTCGATTAATTCAAATATAACTTATTAACTTTGAATTGGATTAAACTATTTTTATCACCCTTAAAATGAATCTATCTTAAATAATGATTAAAAAATTAGATGAATTTAGCCGGTTTAATCATGAAAATTTTGACTAACTAATTTTTATTTGATTTTTAATTTTAAGTTCGATTTATTTCAATAACTCTTTTTATTAAAAATCGATAAATTTATTAATTAATTGGTAAGTTTCGTAAATTAATCAATTTTTATAAATCAAAATTAATTAATTAATTTTCATTTAATAGTCTTTTTTCTCCAATCAATCTCCTTCAATCATATTTCAAAATTTTTAATTTTATTATAACATAATACCGGTTGAACCTTAAATTCCTGATTCAGAGGGTTGACTTCCAATTAATTCAAATGCAATTAATATCAATTTGATATAATTTTTTAACTTTTTAAATCAATGACATAAACTTGTAATAAATTTCATTTCATTTTCTTTATTTTTTGCCCTTTTTAGGCATAGTTTATTGAAGTACAGAAATAATTTAAATAATGAAAATTATAAAAATAATGACTAAATATTTTTCTTTTTGTAATTCTTAATTTTCATGTTCCAAAGCTTATGAATCATTATGTTCGATCTCTTCCTTCTAATATTTTCTCATGATCACAAAACTCTTTTTCGTGTGATTGATTAGGAAAACATAACGTACGTACCAAAGTTGAATAACTCTCTTTCTGTTGCAGTTGGAATTTGTATGCCAAAATTTCCATATTTGTGCTTGGTTACGCTAGAACATCAAATATATTTCTCTTTTTCTCATCCACTTGTTTTAAATTATAATTAAAGTAAATACATTATCATTGCCCTACAACAATTATGCTAAATCCTCAGTAAAAAGTTTATATTCTAGAGATATATATTGTGTTTCCAGGATCAACACCAGTATTATCAGACGCCGATCTAGGAATGACTATGTTCAGTTTATGTACATAATTTACTCGCATATTGGATCCAGAGTAGTAGAAGAAAGATCGAACGTTACCTTTCTTTTTCTGGTATACAATTAACTGAGCCTGTAAATTTGCTTAACAGGGTTGTTCATGGCCTTGCAACCCAAGATTATATAGCTTGTGGAGGCAAGTTTTGCTATGATCGTCAGGTTCTTGACAGGCCCTGATGTTATTGCTGCGACCTCCATAGTAGTCGACCTTCGAGGTGATTTTACATGAAGAACCTGGCTATTTTAGAATTACATTAAGCAAGAGTTTAATGCTTAAGGGGTTTAAGTTTTATACACATTATTAGATTTAACCTTGATCGATCTTCGGGAGTATTCATGACCAACAGCCACTGTACGTAGATGTTCATGAACATATTCTATTCCCTGTCTGGAAAGTCAATGACTATTTGATTCAAAGTAGAGCTGATTTTTTGCTTTTTCTCTGTATTCCGTAAGCCCTGTGGATGAGAGGAAGGGTTAAGAAGACACTAGAATTTGGTGCCTTTTCTAGTGCCATTGCATGTGGTTGGTCATACCCTTTATAAGCAGAAAGAAAGTGTTCGCTTCAATGAAAAGCTTCTTGTACTTTGAATATATGCCTGTGCCTGGGCTAACCTGATTTGACCCTGACAATTAGCTTATAAATAGTTGGATAGAGTTGCAGCTCAAGTACACGTGACAAAGGAAGATAGTACATGTAATACATACATAGTTGAATGTGTGAATGTATTGTCCCGAGAGGTCTTGCATGGTGAGATAGTGAGTAGGTTTGAGCCAAGGATGACTTGCCGGAATGCATTTTGTGGATCAAATGTGTCTGTGTCTCACAGATCTTGCTTGTTCTGGGAAGTCATCCTTGGTTCTAGCTTGCTCTCTTTTCTCTCATGTCAGCCTCTGGAGACCTATTTTTGGCTCTAACATAGTCAAATTTGTAGAGTTTGCATCGACTGTATGTATCTGGTTCTTGTTCTTGACTGTGTGTGCTTGCACGCTGTAAATATCATTTTTTTCCTTTAGTTATTTGTAGCTCATCAGCAGAAACAACTCAGATTACACAGGTATTTCATTTAGATATAATTTAAGATCTTATATAATGACATTTATTCTCTTTTTTTTGAGAAAATCTAAGTCTCTTTACTTAATCATTAAAACTTTGAATTAATTAGAATACTTGGATAGAGTTTGAGTCGAATAAATAAAACAAATGAATTAAAAAATTTCTCACCAACTTTAAAATAAATTAAATTTAAAATTGTACTAGATTATGTAATAATAAAAATAAAAGATCTTTTATTGAACAGCCTCCATTGTAAAAATCCATTTTTTAAAATATCCATAAGAACATCTCTATTTGTCAAAGACTTCCTCCTACTTGAAAGTTGAGAAATTTTATCGATGATATTTGATCAACCAAAATCTAAAGACTGAAATTTTGTCTGGAATTGGAATCACTTGAATGATAGTACATCAAATTAATCTATACGTTTGATAGAAATTGGAGAAAGATGGAAACTTTCAAGCTTGAATAGCAAAAGAAAAATCATAGAACATTGCATTTATAAGACGGAATGACAAACTTCCATATGTACATCACATGCAAGATTAGTAAACCAGAACTGGTCTCTATCTCTATATGCAAGAACTTGAAACTGGAGTTTACTTCAAATTCATGATCAGCTGAGTGCTGGAAACAAATGTGCTCCTAATTCTATTCCTAAAGTTAGAATTCAGATGAAAGGTCAAAGAAATGTAGATGTAAAGAATTCTGAGTCAAGCAAAAAATCCGCTCTCGTGTCATCTTCACAAAGACGGTGTCGAAGGACGACAATTCAGGGATCCGGTGTTGGCAAAATGTTTAGTGCAGTCCACGGAGGAAAACGTCAAACAGAATCCGGACCGTAGCTTTCACAACTATCTCCATTTTCTTTGCTTAACCTTGATTTTGGTGAAGAAGGTTCTCTTGGAGATGATTTCCCTGATTGCACCTTAGAAGTCCGTAGATTGAGGTAAGTGTAAGCAGACATACCAAGAATAGCTGTGAATGCCCCGCAGATACTGGTGGCACCAGGGTTGGAGCTGAAAAGGTAGTAACTTCCGAGAAGCACAATGCATGTCTTAAATTGACCGAGAACCACATGTGAAACAGCAGATGTAGCTCTGGAAAGTGAAAAGCATGACGTCAATGATGTAAGAAATCACAGGCATTTTCAAGCTACAATAGCCTGCATAGAATCATTTCTATCATAATTTCCAATGAGATTTTAAACCAAAGCAATATATTGGTAAAGTTCTCAGTTTTAAGCTCCCTCCCTATTCAATTCTGCAGCTTTACCACCTAATCCCCCAATATATAAGTACATCTTTTGCCTGGCACATTCCCTCTGTCTGTCAGATTTTTCATGTTCATATATTGTAGCCTTTTCTCTTAACCTTCGCACTCAATATCACTGTTCATCAATTTTCTTGCTACTGATGCATAAAAAAAGAGAACTTCAGACCAGTTACCTAAACTAATGTTTCAACATATTCTGATCGATGAGGGTTAGTTGGTGATCGATGAAGCAATGATCTGAAAAGGAAAGAATGTTTGCAATTTACTAGTCAGACCTCCCCAAAGGAAACATGTAGCCAAGGTCGATAAGCATACATAAGGCCATTGATTTTCGAAGTACTCCCCCTTCAGAAAAGGTACGGTAACTGAAATTTTAAAATCTGGACATAATAGAGAAAACACTAATCTCCTGTTCTATGTCGTCTTAGCCACATCATATCCCACAAAACACCAGAATTACAGACTATGATATAGTTGGCAGCAATATATACATTCGGCGAGATGCAATGCAAGGATAAGGGGTAAGATCCAGTTGAATTTATGGGTTGTAATATTTAAGAGAGTGATCGTTGAACCTAAGCTCGAAACTCCTCTATAATGATGTATAATAGGATTGGGATTATAATTGAAACACCTAAGTAGTGGCAAGTAAGATTCTTGGAAGAATCAGGTCTCACTCACCCAAGCGCCAATGCACCTGACCATTGAAGCAAGAAGCCAAGGAAAGCGGACAGGAGTATCAGCATTGTATTGGTGAAGCTCCAATCATAGGATAAGATACCAGGAGGATCCAAGAAAGGAACCAGAGTAGCCAGGAAAAATAACGTAATCGGTGTTGTCTTCCACATTAACCTGTTTATGATTTGTAATTCAGGTAAAAGACAACATTAATTGTATCTATCAAAAACCAACCATAAAAATAGACATAGAAAAGGAAAAGAAAAGAATTTGTAACATACGCTAAGGCCGTCCAGTTTTCTCGCTGCTGCAAAGTAGACCATAGGATCTTGTTCACTGCACTGGGAATTATCCATGCCAATGCCACACAAGCACCAAAGAGACTAAACTGTAAATCAGTTACTGTAGCCACCGCAACCCCAAAGGACACCGCTGTAAGGGAAATCACCTGAGAGATTTCTCTGTGTGGTCAGAAAGGATGGGCTTGCATAAAGTGCTCATGATTGTCATCTTCTTATTGAAATATTATGTATGTGAGTGAATTATGTAAAGGAAACTATTAGAGATTGTTTCAGGACCCAATTCATCAGCCATATTAAACAAATTTAATATAGGAGAATTGCTTGATATTATCAAGAGGAAAAAAAGAACACCATTATTCATGTTTCAAGCAGCAGTCAATTATAGAGAATTCATCTTAAGGGAAAAAAAATCTGGACGTGGATGAGTATAAGAAAAGACCATGGAATGGATAAAGTATACCTTGCAGAAAGAAACTCTCTTTTTAAACCATACAAACTCAGCCAGAACAATCGATGGAGTCACAGCAATCTTAGCCATCTGATAGAAACCCACACTGAAATAAATGTGAAACACATTAAAAACAAAATTTTATGCCCGGCGCGATTCTGATAAGGATAATTTGCTTACCTGTTGTATTTCAAGCTGACATTAGCCAGACCAGTGGATAGAGACATAACAAATCCAAGAGTAAATAAAATAAATCCAGCTTGTTTTGATGGCGGAGCAGCTGGAAGTAAAGAAAAAGCTTTTAAAATGGCCATCAGCGACCAGCTTATTGCATAATGAATGAAACTAAGACATATGGGAAATTGGAATCCAATTCCTTGAAGCACCTGAAGAGAAGAACAGAAAAGAAAAGGTTAAACAGACATAATATGACTGGTTCAATTACAGTAAAAGTAACAAACAATTAGAGAAGGCTTTCAAAATTGTTTGAACACAAACCCATTTGTTCACGAAAATAATTCCAACAGCAACCACAAAGTTGAATGTAAGAGCAACTACGGGGTTGAGCAGACGTCTCTCTTGTCGCTTTGTGTTTCCAAGAAAGCAAAATCTGCTAAAAAACGAAGCCCGCAACTCTTCCAAAGCTCTGTCTGAATTGTTAACCGAATGAAACAGATGCATATATCAGATAATGCCAGAGTTAACACTTCTTGCACTTATTAATGCAATTTCCTGACCAAATTGAATGCTTAAAAGAGAGAAGAACAAAGGCACTATTTTGTTGAAATTGAAACCAGGGCATTGTCGCATGCAACAATAAACTCAAGATCAACCACTTTATCCTAGAAATTTATATAAACTATAGCATAAAAACATACAGCTCACTGGACATTCAAAGCTTAAAAAAGGTCACGAGGCTAACCATGCAAGAGCAAGGCTATAACTTTTGGTAACTGCCACTAATTTAACCAACCGCAAGGAATCAGAAGACTATTTTGGGAAAAAACATAGTAATTGCCCGTTGAGAAAAGGGAATTAAAGAAACAAGAGCAATTAAAAGGTGTAATTTCGGAAAAAAAAAACAGAGAGAGAAAAACAGAGCCTTCAAAGTTCGAAGTGTCGATACTAAACACCACCCAAGAGCATCTCTTCAAAATACAGAGAGAAAAAGAACAATACTTCCCAGATGCAAACTAGAGCAGTCAAACATTCCCAAGAATAAAAACTGAAATAAACAAGAACTCTGAAACTCGAACAGAAATGGGTGATTTAGAAGCAAAGTAATAAGCATAAAGTAGCAAACCTGTTTCGCCGGCATCACTATCCTTGCGCTTGAGCATCTTCCTCACATCTTTCTTCACCAGGAAGTTCAAAATCTCACGACTACACAACATAGCTCCCACACACAAACTCTCGCTCAACTCTAAGTGGGTCTCACTAGAACAGTAGCTATACAACAACAAGAACAAAGACCCACTTCGAAATTTCAGTACTTTTCCAGTTACGAAGTAAATAAGGACGTTGGTACAGTGAGACAAATAGGAAGACAAAAACTTTGAGGCACGAATCCAATCAGTCCCAAATAGTGAAAGATGGAGACTTTGGGACGGCTCGAGTAAATCTAGCGTTGATAGCGCAAAAAGTTTACAATTTTTTATGTAAACTTCTTGTGAGAAACCTCAAAGCTGTCGGACAAAGAAATAGGCAATCACGGTCATAGTCTCCTTCACCGACCAAACAGTTAAAACATACACGAAAAGGTTGTTTGGGTGTTTGTGTCCATCCCGTATCTGTCTCGTAACCAAATTAATAAACATAATTTGAAACTGCAATTTCTTTATGGATTCTCTTATCAAAACAGAAGATTGTGTGCGTGTGCTCTTTTTGTTGTTTTAGGATTCTCCAACTGAACCTGATAATGTTTGAGACAATAGAACAAACGAGGAGGGAATGTGATGCGATTTTCTTGTTGTCCCCGAAATCTTATTGAAATGGTTAATGTCATTGTCAATAATTGAGTTTTCTGTGGTGATGTTTGGAGTCAGTGTTTGTTTGAATGACCAATTTTCCATTCTGTTTTGGACTTTTATCTATTCGGCATATGGATTGTTGCATGCAACAATTAGTGTATATCTCCATTATGTTTAAAATGTGCATCCTCAAGTGTAGTGACCCATGACAGGCTGTTCTTTCAAGGAATAACATAATTAAGGTATGCGAAAGAGAGACACGATCAGATCAGAACTCCTTTAAGAGCATTTGGAATTATGAGACTAACTTATTAATCACTTTTTGATAATTTATCATATATATTTTAACTTTTATAATATTATATATGGCAACTTAAATAATGATAAATGTTGGAGTATCCTAATTGGAAATAGAAGTTTTCGAAAAAGTTAAGTTATAAATTACATTTAAAAACATGTTTAAATATTGTAAAATGCTTAAAATGTAAATTATGCAGTTAACAATGTTTTTTTTTTGTGCATTTTGGATATCCTCCGCCTGACACAGAGATTACTCCCTTCGTCACAAAAGCTCATACTAAACAATAAATAACTGGTCACAAGATACGCTCCATTCTTATAAGTGAGATCAAATCCCCACTGCACTGGGTTACCGTCAGGTCGTCCTTGAAATTGACTCTCAAGTGGCATTGAACTCCTTTTCTTACCCCGCCTCCCGTTCTCACTCGGTCAACTCCCTCATTTTTGGCATCCATGAATTGCTCAACCGCAACTGGACGGTCCTCCCTCAACACACATATAGGGAAGGCAATCGCAACGCCGATTGGCTAGCGAATTTCGCTGTTCATTTTAATTTAGGAATCACTATTTTTGTAACAGCGCTCTCAAAGTGCCTCTCGATCCTCCTCGAGAATGTCACTGGGATTAGCAGCGCCGATTGACTAGCGAATTTCGCTGTTCATTTTAATTTAGGAATCACTACTTTTGTAACAGCGCCCCCAGAATGCCTCTCGATCCTCCTCGAGAATATCGCTGGAATTAGCAGCGCCGATTGGCAAGCGAATTTCGCTGTTCATTTTAATTTAGGAATCACTACTTTTGTAACAACGCTCCCCGAGTGCCTCTCGATCCTCCTCGAGGATATTGCTGGGATTAGCTTCCCACGTCTCGTTATGTAGTTGATCTTTTCCCTTTTATGCAAAAAATAAAAATAAAAAGCTGTTTAATCCTATATTGTAGTTTATCTCCTTCAAAGTGTCAAATAGATGTATGCCAACAAAAGGTGCAAATAATATAAAACAAAAAATACAGATTCACACGTCTAGAATTAATCATCATATGAGTGGACTATATTTATTGAGATCTATCATCTTCAGGCTCAAAGACAATTGCTGACGTTAGTGGATCGCAACGATGACTTTTATAACGACAGATAACCTATTTCAAAGTACGTTTACTCAGATTTATACATGTCTGGGGACCCTTGCAGTTTCTAGTAACTTGTCGACTGAATCCTAGCACTTAAAAATGGTCACGTCGACGTCGCCCTTCTACACAATTTGCATCACAAACTGCTTTACCTCCAAATCTACGTAGCTGTGCTCATATTCATCAAAGCAACCCTACCTCCCTCTGCCTCTCCCTCTTAAAACCAGATGATGGGTTCAAGGCTTGCGCATAGTTTAGAGGAAATTGGAACATTTCAGTTGCAAACTTTTTTACATATGGATTCACACTTCTCTTGTAACATGAATACTCCTGTGATGAGTTCTGATTCTTCTAATGTTCATGATTGGAGGTAGATAAAATGGGTAAAGACACAGGCAATTGCAGATGGCAACAGCTCAATGTTGATAAAGACCGGTGCTTGTGGGTCACATGACGGTAGTTTAACTTGGGACCATATCGTTCGGGTAAGCAAGGCAAAAGGCACATGATAGCCTACTTGCGGACTGGGTGACGGTAGACAAAATCCAGCCCAAAGTTAACCCATTCCCATCAACAATTCTTCTTCTATTGCATCCCATTTTCCAACTTCTTCACAGTTTTTCATTAGCCACACAACAATACAGCCAGACTAAGTCACTATTGACATCCATAATGAGATGGGTGTCCATAAGCTGCAGTTGCACCGATCAATGGTGAACCTTACTCTTCAATCGTCCTAAATATTATTGCAGCAGTCTTAGAGAATGGATGGGGGAGAGTTTTAGAGGACTTTGGTCCATTAGTTTCCCACGTAATTGGAGGAAAGATAATAGAATGGAACAAGTCTATGTAAGTGAAGGGACAGAAGAGACATAAATTAGTCCCATATCAACAACACTTGCTGAATATCAACTTTTGCATTTATGTAAAAGTAAAATTTCGTCAACTAACAATTTTGTCAATAACAGCAATTGCAAGAATATGATGACAAACTACCTAAATATCAACTTTGCATTGTGTAGAGATAAATTTTCACCAACTAAAAACCCATTCAATTTGCAAAAACTATTCTCCCTTCATGTTTCTGATGGGGCAAAGAAACCCCTTTAGAAAATGACAAAAAGAAACATAAATTAAATCAACAACCATATTCTCCTGTAGTCACCACTGATTACCATTATAAATTGCCAAACATGCATGACCACATTATTCACACAGATTTGTGGAGAAAGAGCAAAATAGGCAGCATTTTCCATTGCGTTAAGGCATTCACTTCTAACAAATGTTACACATGCCTTTACTCATGTAGCGAGTTAGGAAAAATGTTGAATAAGATTTCTTAGATGCTTTGCCATCTATTTTCAAAGGATTATGTTACAAATGGCACGGGAAGAACCGTCATAATTCTAGAGCTCATGATATCAATGGCGCAAACGTCATTGCCCCATGACCTACTTGTATCCCTGACAACATCAGACAAAACAGACGCTAAAGATATGAAAAATAAATCACCTACCCATACAGTATTTCTTATCAAGTATAAGGTTGATGAGAAAGAAGCAAAAATCGTGAAGCCATTAGTAAAGGAAGCAGTGGTCACTAACAGGAGTGACGATACTAAGTTCTTTAGGCAAGGTCAATCCTCTAATATCAGCAACCAAGAAGAGTATTTTAGGCGACACTAGTGCATATACACTCCTCTAAACTAGTGCGTAGCTTCCACTCAAAACTCAAAAACAATGAATTGAGAAGAAACTATTTTTCCAATTATCTAATATCTAATTAGATCTCTCATCTTTCATTACCCATTGAAGCAAGTCTAATCATTCAGACTGTTGATGTTTACAGACACTCAACATTAGATATTTGCAACTTTCTAGATGCTACACAGAAGCTTTAAGGCTCACGCCAAACTTGAAACCAAGTCAACAGGCACACACTTATGAATTCAGAATCTCAGAAGCCATAAAAGGCCAATACTTTCATGTCATAATATGAGCACATTGAACAATCTCATTAAAAAGCCATAATTTCTACATTTCCAGTCTATCTGAAAAAGGACTAAATCGACAAAATCTTTCAATCCACGAGCAGTATAACATAAGCGATGCGTAAACTCATCACGAATTGAAAACCCTCATCTAAGATAACCAGGAATCTTGATGCGAATGAAAAGCATACTCATAATGTAAGCGATCACTACCGACGAAATCCCTGCCATCGCGTACGATACCTTCACGCTCTTCGCTCGATTCTTGTCGAGCGCAAGATCCAGGAGAACAATCCCGATTCCGCCGAGCACGAACATGAACCCTGACGAGAGACCCTCAATGATGTATTGGCCGTTGACGCGGCCGGGTAGGAACACGACGGGCCGGATGGAGCCAGAAGCGGGATCCTGCGTGGATCCGATGCCCGGCGGCTCGACGATGACATCGTAGACGAATCCAGAGACGACCATGAAGTATGTGAGCAGGATTAGGGCGTAGACGGTCATTGGAGAGGGGAGGGTGAGGGAGGGGAGTTTAAGGCGGAGGCGCGGAGGCCGGAGGAAGGAGAACGGAAGGATTCTGATGATGTGGAAGATCGGGTCTAGGGTGGTCGCCAGCGAGTCTGATTGGGCGGTGAACGACGTAGCTTGGGTGTCGTTTTTGGGTGCCATCGTTTGTTGATCGGAGAAGAACGTGCAGGTCTTTGGTCCAAACAGTATTTTTACTGAAAGAGGAGGGTTTTGTAGATCGTCCGTTTGGTTACTTGAATAAGAATGTTTGTGCGCTGGAATTAGAATGCTCCTATCCCGGTTTAAGGCCTGGCCCAAGTATAATGAACTAGACCTTAGAAGCAATTTCTTGAGCTATCTTGGGCCTCTTGGCCTAAGTAGTAAGGGTACAGCTCTCCTGATTATCTTCATATTATTTTATTCCAATCCTAAATATAAATCATATTCCATAAAAATTCTAGATAAAACAACGATTAGTTATGTGATTAATTCAACTGAACCATACTGTTAATACTAAAAATAAATAATTACAATTAAATAAAACTCTTGCCATTAATTAAATAGACCTAATTAGACTTCAAATCAAACTCTTCATTGCCTACTATTTGTAAATGGCAAATATTTTATTTAAACATATGTATACAAATCTAAATTTCTTTAATATATATAAATAACTAACCTAAATTTGAAATGATTATGTAAAAATATAAGAGTATAGCTAATTAAATTTTTAATAAAAATATTGTTTAATGTTTAGGATTAAAATATACAGGAGTAATCATAAGTGGTTGTGCAACTATCCGGGCAACCTTTGGTCAAATGGCACATGAGAATAACAAAAATTATAGGTATATGATATTGTTAGATCACATGAATCGAAAAAAGCTCTTCTCCTTGTGACTCCTAAATTCGTTGAATATTTTACCATTTCAAAGAAGTTGCATCATAGATTTCCAACCTATATATCAATCAAATGATTTCTAAAATAGATTTTATAAAGGGACAGAGATAAATAAAGGTTAACTGGATCTTATAGATTTCAAATATGCTAACTGAAATATAAGCTCTTTTTCTCTTTTTGAGCAACAACTCTTCATCTTTAAAAAATCTAAACTGAACGCCCATATGATCAGTATTTCTTTTGAGAGGTACTTGTTTTTTAACATGGACAAAAGGTTAATAACTGTTAGGGAATTGTTAAGTGACCGTTTGACCATAATAACTTAAATAGTTGTGTGAGTCCAATTTAATTTATTTTATATATTCACTAACAGGAATGATACAACATGATTGACGATATTATGGTTTCTAAGGAAAATTAATTGGGAATATTAAAAACTAGAGATAGCAAAAATTTTTTAATTACATGTAGATTAATCAATTAAAGCAAATAATTAAATTAATACTTTTAATATAATTTAATTAATTCAAGTTATATTTAAAAATTGACTTATATGTCATATTAGTAATATTTAATTAGTCACGTGTGATATTTATAATACGTATGCTTAGATTTTTTTTAAAACGGAAGTTAAAATAAATTTTAAAAAAATCTGGAAATTATTTAAATTACTTATATGTTTTTCTTCCTTTTTTTAACAACTATCTCTTCCCTATAATATAAAGAAATAATTTGAAAACGTGCAACATGACCGCCGAAAAATGCTAGTAAATGAATAAGATACCATTCCACCCAAAATCAATGGCTACAGAATTCAGACCAGACCATCTGTTACACTTCAAGTAGCACTCAGTGGATTACTTACCATAGATCGTCGACTTAGTAGCTGTGAAATAATTAAAGTTTATAAATTCTCCGGTCCACCTTCCTTCAGTCTTAGTCATTGAAAAGCTGATCTGTCTTTGAGTAGCATCGGAGTTAACGGAACTGTTTCTAGTCCAATATAACTGCATCATTCATCTTCATAAAGAAACAGCAAGAAAAATCTCAAGACACAGGTTAGTTAAGAAGGAGCTCTTCTAGTTTAAGTGAGGTTATGGGTTTAAACCGTCCTCATGTATACAGTCGTTTAAAATTTAGGGTCAGAGCTTTATCTCCCGCAAGAGACCTACCCAGCTCGAGTGGGGATTAATCTGGGAGTGAATGACTTAAAGGTGCCTTCCCATAGTTGGGATCCTTTTAGGACATCTTGTGAGCAATAAAAAAAAAAAGAAACAACAAGAAACTCCACACAAGAAAAAGATTTAGTGAATATTTGGGTGGACTTTTGAAAAGTCAATAATTACGTTTCTACACCATAAAAACTTTTTTTAAAAAGTTAATGTTTAATTGTAAAATAAAAAAATACTTCTTTAATATATATAATTTTTTTAGAAGCTAAAATACAATTTTTTAAGAAACTCAAATTTGGAGCTTCTCAAAAAATCCTCTCGAGTAACTTTTTCTTGTAAATTTTTTAGATAAATCAATGAGCATATTTTTAAATCTTTTTTGTCCTTATATTTTACACATAATTATCATAATATTTACAAACTCATCTTCACGTTTATTTTGATATTTATATAATATTATTTGACTTTTTTTATATGTTGTAATATTTATTTTTGATATTATTTTTACTTATGTTATAATCCATACAAAAATTTTGATTAGATATATTTTTATTATGTTTCATATGATTTAAAATTATATAATAATTAATATATTGTACTTTGTATATTGTTTAATATACTTTAAATAATATTTATATGCATAAATAACTTTATTACAAAATAAAATATAGCTAAAATTAAAAATACCTTTTATTTTTTATATTGCCGCCAAATAATTTACTATATGAAGCTCTTTCAAAAAAACTCTTTTTTAAATGACAGTCAAATAGTCAACTGGCTTCTTAAAAAAGTTCTTCTTAAAAATATCTACCAAAAAAAGTTATACTAGTATAAGCTCAACCAAATAGAAGCTTAGATAATTTCAGAGATAGGGATTGGACACCAACCGTCCATGAAGAAGATTACAGACCAAAAACATGCGACATTAGATCAACTGTTTCGAAATCGTTGTTCCTATGCTAGTATATGATTAAAACGTCAATGTTTTAATAAATCTCCAGAGTCTGGCTTTAAATCCAGGCCGACTAATGCCTCCTCTCCCCTTTCATTTTGCTTCCCACCTTCTCGTCATGCTTGGTTTCAGTCATATTTGCTTAGATGTCTCCAAAGAACTGAAATCCCACTTTAGTCTTTGTCCTAGGTAAATTCTTATCCTTAAAGCCCGCGTCTTTGATCATTCTTTTTGGTTTTATTTTAATCCCCCTTCTGGGTTGTTATTTCACTTATGCCTCTGTGATTTTTGTAATGATATTGATCATCGGCAGCAACAGGTAGTGGCCTTCACAAGGTGTTCGAGACCTTCGAGTGGTTAGTGCTTTGTGAAACCGCATCCCTCAATCCTCCATTGCAGTCCTCGACATAATCTCTTTCCTCAACAAAAGCTCTTTCCTTTTGTATTCAAGCTCTCTCCTTTAGCATTTTGTTGAAAGTTATCGAAACATGAGTTCCCGTCCTAAGAAAATGATTATTGAAACTAACTAACAAGTTAGCAAATTTTAGTTTTTGATGATTTTTTTTTTTGTACTCGTGGAGACAGCAAAAGGTTATGTTTTTGTAATTTAGAAGTGATTCTAATTTGAAAGGAATGATCTGGCAAGCAACTTTGTAACTTAGAAATAGAACCCAGTTGTGTTTGTGTCTCATTAATGAAGTGCCTAACTTTGTACTTGTTTACTTATACGTTTCTCTTTGCTTTGAGTTTTAATGTGTAATTGGTGTAAGAATTCTCTATTCTTCTTTTGTTTGATCAATTGGCAATATACTTCGTCTTGTAAAAATGGGAAAGAAAAGAATAATGGTTCCAGCCAAGCCGTTCGAACTTGTCCTCTGTGAAGTACGAGCTTAAGATTATCCAAGGTCTCTCTTCTCATCGTTTATGCAGGCATCTATGACTGTACCTCCTCAAGTACTGTTACATATAAATGGAACTATAAGCTTGTCAATAAAAGAAAAATGTTATGTAACTCGTTCTTGTATAGTAAGGGAAAGCCAAATACATAGGCTTAGGAGTATGGTGAATTTTGTTCCTTATGCTTGTTTTCAGAAAGTCTGAGGATTCATCCTCCTATAGATGATGTAATCTTGGTTATAAATTCCTATTTTCTAAACCGGGCGAATAATCTATTATATTTAGTTATTGTTGTAGATTTTTTAAGGAAGTTTCTACAACATGGATTTCCTAAAACATGATATAGGACTAAACGAACTTTTATGAGAGCAATGAATCAGTTAGTGCTTTAACTTATGGTGTACTTGTTTTGAATTTTGAAAATAAAGCACAATCAAGATACGAATGTGTATGATCTTCTTAGATGTGTATGATCTTCCTTTCTTGTTTTCCTTCTCTTTATCTCTCTATTTTTTAGCATTTATACATATTGATTCCTTAATGTATATTTCCCTTTTTTTGTTAGTGGATCACCATACCATAAACATTACAGCAAAATGTCATATCAACCATTCTTACCGTAGATATCTATCACAAGTTTTACTAATGAGGATGCACCATTTTTGAAATCCATCTTATCCAATTAATCAATACAAAGTCCACTATACTGATTTTTACAATAGAGATCAACTAAACGTTCAATATCTTGCAACAACTTACCTTTCCAAAATTACCTGGCTTTGTTGCCTTCACTTCTAAAAAAAGTTTAGGAGTTCTTTAACATTATGAGCTGTCAAATTTATGGTTTTACATTAGCTGTCAAACGGTTCCTTGTCACATGCCAACCATCATAAATTGCTTGTCACATTGCTTACATCTTCAATTCTATGTTTACTTAGTACTTCTTAACTTTTATAGTTTCTAAGTTCTACTTTCCAAGTCCTATGTAATGTAATAAATATTTCACTACATGCTTGGGATTTATTGATAAGATTTCAAAGCAAGTTTTAGGGCCATTTTTGTTGTCATCTTATTCAAATAACATCCAACTTCTATTTTGGTGACCAAGCAACTGGTTTGCTAATGTCATAGGAATTTGAAATGTGGAAAGGCAATTTGATAGAGAATCAACAACAAGATGTATGTATTATCTCTAGTTCTCTCTAGAAAACAACGAAAGATCAACATTTAGAGAAACCCACTTCTTAAATTTTGTTTCCTTAAGAACCCGACCATATTCTTACCCCAAATTTCTGGATTTGTTTTGAGAAGAGCCTGTATTTCTTAATTTAGCTTATCAATCACTAAATTATTTCAAAATGTCTACATTTTAGTCTGCATGGTTTACTAATGATAAATATACTTTAAAAACATAGTATCAAATGCAATGTGGTCCTTTTAGGAGGTTGTGTTTGAACTTGAAGTCTATGCCTCATAACAAAAAATCTACATGTTTATTGTAGAGACAAATATATTTTGTCTCTACTATTTTTATCCCTTTTTGAAATTGTGGTTTTGTTCAAGTTCTGGTTTTCCTGCGGAGCTTCCTTATAGGTCCTCCTATTAAGAAAGGGTTGCTAATAGCTAAAATAAGGTTAGGGTCCCAGTTATGTCCCTCCTCTCATTTCAAAATGCTAATTTTGTTATTCACTTTCATTAGTTAATTGTTTTCATTTCTTCTGCAACATTTGCAAGGACCTTAATGCTACCACATGCAACTAAAAAATGCAGACCAATGTTTTAATTGCTACCTTTTATATACTTATAGAACACTGAGTTAAATTTACTCATAAGAGTTTTCGAGGGCAGTTGAACACATTTCAATACATTATATTAAGTTCTTTGTTTATGGCAAGTTGGAAAAAGTAAAAGGCTTGAACTAGTTACTCTTGCTCAATAGCTTTCGAGGGAAAATAAATTTGACATTACATTTGCATAACTTCAATGCTTCTCAATCGGCAATTACTTTCATGCCATTAGAATCTTAGTTTGATTCTTTATCTATTCAGATGCATTGATTTAGTCCCTCCATTTACTGTTCTGACCCCACTGCAGAACTAATGTCCTATTTGATTGATACATCAATTTGTTGCTTCAATTGGTACAAATACAATACTTCTCAATAGATAATCTTGTAGTGTTTCTTGGTTAATGATCCTTGATTGCACCTAGAAAAAGGTGGAATCAATCATAGTTTGAACATATTATTATGTGAATTTATCTTAATATTTTCAAACCCAAACTTGAAAAATGGAAAAGGAAACTTGGGATATGCTAATCTGATTCGTTTTTAATTTTCATGACATAAGTTACTTCATTAATCTAGTTACTTAAGAGCTTCTTTTGAGTCTATTTAGCTCTGATTTTAATGGCTGACAGGTTTGAGCACCCAATTCAGTTTTTAGTTCCCACGCTGTAAGAAAAAAATGTGAAGATTACTCATAATTGCAATGTGCGTTGGCATTTCTTCGGTTGTTCATTCGATCTTTGTTGTGTTTTAGTTATGAAAAGGAATCGAGCTTTTGCCATTTAGTGGTACCATATTGTCTTCAAGGTACGATTCACGTCTACATAATGGATTTTCTTGGTGGAGTGAGACAAGTGTTCTTTTCTGAATAGGCTTGATATTCTTAAGACAGGTTTAGAACATCTATATTGTTCCAACCTCTGCTTTGAAATCCGAACCGAACCGGCCGGTTCAACCAGTGACCGATCGGCTATTCAGTCCGGTTGACCCCTAAAAACCAGTCTTCAATTGGACCAGTGAGAACCGGTAAGAACCGATCAATTGAACGGTTAAACCGGTGGTCAAACCGGTTGACCACTGTTTCAAATGATTTATTTATTTATTTTTTATTTTTTTCTAAAACACATCACATTTTTTTTATTTATATTTTTTTATATTATTTGAACCGGTCAAATGAATTTTTATTTATATTTATTTATATTATTTAGTATATTTTTCTATTTTTTAATATTACTAATATTATATATAATTAAATATAATTATTGCGTAATTATGACGTTACACCGATTCAAGCGGTGATCGAACCGATCGAATCGGTGATCAGTAAAGCCTCCGGTTCGACATACGATATGGGTTTCAAAACCTTGATTCCAACACTGTGGAGCTTGGTAGGAATAGGATGTGGTCTCATGAGCACAGACAGTGATGCTGCAAGTCAAGCTTACACTGCTGCCATTGTCCATTGCTCATGAACGTAGCTATATTCCATATATTTTAATTTAATTTTAGTTCAACAAGTCAAGCCAAAGTATATGTTTTGCTATAACAAATAGACCTTATATTGTATAGTCATACTTTAATGAGATTGGTTGAGTTTTTCATGTAAATTCATATGTGTTAAGTGACATATCTTCCATATCACATTCAAACTTGATTTTCATACAATAACACTTAATTGATTATGACGAAAAAAGGAACTAACTTTTATTTTAATTCTTTAAAAGAAATGGATTGTTTCAGTGCTTGTGAGTGACAATTCAGATATTCTGTTTCAATAAATCTATTCCAACCCTGTTTCACCACAATAAGATGTCATTTTAATAAAACTCAATTCTGTTGTGTATCAATCACCTCTATTTTAGCTTCAGCGAAGCTGATCCCTTTTCTTTTTCCTTTCTTTTTTGTTTCTAGTTTACCAACACACAAGAACGTCAAACAGAGAAACAAAACATTTTTTAAAGAATTTCTTTAGCACTAGTTGTTAGGTATTTATTTAAGTTTAATGCTAAATGATTCATTTTTGCTTCTTAATTAAATTGTGAATTCTACACTTAGTATTTCTCTATATCATAAAAGTGAAGTATCTATTTTCAATTTTTCATTTGATTTTTTAGGTTTTTACTTCAGGATCAAACCTAATAATTGTATGGTGGGTGTATCTTCATCTTGTCGTCAGTTAAATTTTGAAGATAGTAATGAAGTTGGCAGGAGTCAAGATGAAAATAAGCTTATAGTTGTCATTAGTTTAAACAGTAATCAGGATTTACAAGTTACCCACTCATTTGTATCCAAAGAATTAATACCAAAAATTGGAATGGAATTTGAGAGAGAAGAAGATGTTTACCAATTCTATTTGGCATATACTAAAGAAGTCGAGTTTGGGATAAGGAGAAGCAAAAACCAAAAAGATAAATCTGGAAACTTCATTTTTTGTTGTAGTGCTGAAGGCAAATAAGGAAAAAACAAACGACATATGTATGTGAAAGCAACACGCCCTGAAACAAGGTTTAGTTGTGAAGCTAAAATGAGAGTCAATCGTCAAAAAAAGTGGATAACTCTGTGTAGTTTAGTTTATTGAGGAGCATAATCACTACCTTTTAAGTCCAAACAAGGCGCACTTATACAGATCTCACCAAAAGATTAGTTTACCTGCAATAATGCAATTTGAAATGGTAAATGACGTAGGAATCCTACCAAAGACATCTTACGATGTCATGGTTAAGCAAGTAAGAGGTCGAGAGAATTTAGGTTTCATACCAGATGACTACAGAAACTACTTATGGTCTAAAAGAATGAGAGTTACGAAAAGAGGAGATACAAGAGGTGTTCTGGAATATTTGCATAAAATGAAATTAAATGATCTAAATTTTTTTATGCTATCCAAGTAGACGAAGATGATTTAATAACCTAAATTTTATGGTCAGATGCAAAGATGAAAGCAGATTACTTAAAATTTGGTAATGTGGTTTGCTTTAACATAACTTATAGGAACAACAATGAAGGTCGTCCCCTTGCATTGCTTGTAGGTATCAATCATCACAAGCAAACTACATTCTTTAGTGTTGAATTGTTATATGATGAGAGATCCTTCACGTTTGAATGGTTTTTTGATGCTTTTGCGAAAGCTATGTGTGATAAAAGACCTAAAACTATTTTTACAGACCAAGATGCAGCAATGGCAAAGGCTCTAGTAATAAAGTGGCCTAAAACTCATTATCGCTTATGTATTTAGCACTTATATCAAAATGTAAAAACCCATTTAAGTGGTATTTTCTCTCAATTCAAAGATTTTGCTAGAGATTTTAGCTCATGCATGTATGATTTTGAAGAAGAGAAGGATTTTGTAAATGCATGAAATGAGATGTTGCTCAAATACAGACTTTAAGATAATGATTGGTTGAGCCATACGTTTGGGAGAAAGGAGAAATGGGCTTTAATATATGGAAGACAAATGTTTTGTATAGACATGACGATAACACAAAGAAGTGAGAGCATAAATAGTGTTGTAAAGAGGTCTGTTACTTATCAATATAATTTCTTGGAGGTTTTTCATCACTTTGAAAGACTCCTTGAAGATTGTAGATATGAAGAGTCAAAGGTTGATTTTAAATCAAGTGCAAGCATTCCCTCGTTATTGTCTCCATTTGAAACTTTGAAACATGCAGCTAGTGTTTATACTCCTGAGGTATTCAAGTGCTTTCAAAATGAGTGGTGTAAGTCTCATGATTCTTGTATTGAAAGTTTTGGGGAGGTTGGTTCAATCACAAAATATTAAATTACCCTCATAAAAGGAGTTATTACCATATAGTTACTTATGATTCATCAAATGGAAAAACTGATTGTAGTTGTAGAAAACTCGAGTTTGCTAGAATTTTATGTCCTTATGTTTTGAAAGTTTTTACTGTGAAGAATATTATGGAGATCCCAAGTCAGCACATATTGAAAAGGTGGACACGTAAAGCAAAACATGGATTCGTGGATGCTGAAAATTCTGGAATCAATATAAGCAATTTGGATCCCAAGATATGTCAAAGTACGTGGTATAAATAATTATGTGGATTATATGTTCAATTGATAACAAAAGCATCTGAGAGTGAAGAGACTTACAAAATTATTAGAAATTGTATTTTGAAGATATTGGAAATCGTAGACGGTAGGCTACAAAGTAATGGATCAACTGTCTAACACTCGAGCTAGCTCTAATGTTAGATTACAAGGTGAAGAGATAGTTCAATATTCAAGTGTTATAACAGATTACTTGGACCAAAATGGGATTGAAATTCGTGAAAAGAATGGCATTGGAATTAAAGGAATCAAAATCAAGAAGAAAACTGTTTCAGGTGAGAGACTGAAGGTGGCTTAGAGAAGGCTTTCAAAAAAAGGATATTAACCAAAAAAGTTCAGACTCTAACAAATCTTACAATTGCAGCACCAACATTACCTTTTAATCTTAAGGTTTTATTCACAAAATTTTTACTTTTTCAATTCCACGTCCCTTATATAATGATATTAATTTTTTTATTTTATAAGTGAGACAAGGTAGAAAATGTTCAAATTATTCCAACAAATGTCAGAGCCTCAACACCAACATTACCTTCTAATTTTAAGGTTTCATTAAAAGAATTTCTTGAATTTTATATCCCTTATATAATGTTATTATTTTTTCCATTTTTTAGGTGAGACAGGGCATAAAAGAAAACTTTCAAACTACATCAAGTCAATATATGATTCCATATTAAAGAGTGTTTGATCAGTATTCTAAATTGCACCAATCATATGTTATTTAATTTCTCATTAATTTTTCATCGTTTGTTTAGTATACAAATCAAATGCAAGGAACTGAGATTTATATTGATAACTTAAATATAGTTCAAATTCACTAACCACATTTTTTGTCTAAACAATTTCTTCAAGTACATGTGCACTTTTCAATAAAAAAGATTTAATGTTTTAACAATAAATGTAAGTATTTTTATTACATACTCTTTAACATTTTTGATGATAGGTTGTCTGTACCAATTCAAGTTAAACAAATTCTATTGAAAGTGAAAAATCGAGTAGTAGTTTTGTAAACTTTCTAATTTTACCGTGGATGTCTCTAGCTCAAACGAAAACAAAAACAATCAAAAATGAAATAATAAAAGCACCATAAATTTAGTAACAAAGTTCGACACATCTTGCCTACGTCTACGAGGCCCTCACCCAGATTAATACTTTTAAGAAAGTACAATAGATTTACCTAAGACTTTACTGAGCTGATGCCACTCAACCCTTGACACTATCTCTCAATCTTACTTTTTGTGTGAAAGAATTTCATACCTAATAGTATGACCACCTCGTACTAACCTCAACAGAGAATTTATCTAAACTACTTTTAATTAAATGATAATTAATAAAAATAACTCAAATGATTAATCAACTAAGAGTAAAACAATAATGCACTTGAGATAAAAGAGAAAACAATTTTTCGAAAGGTTCAGCTCCACTAAAATAAATTTGAAGTCGTCGCAATAAAAATGGGTCGATTCACATAAACACCAACACGAAGCCACAACTCTGAAAAATTCCAACAACATATCTTGAGAGTTAGGCAACGAACATTAGCTGACGATGTCTGATTACCAAAGCAGACTAGCCACAATAGCATCCACACCATTCCAACTCCTTCGTAATAAATAGCAACTCCGTTAGGCATCAAAACTCCTGTCAAAAGTGAAGTTGTCATGAAATTCTTTAAAGAACCGCCATCAACAGTCTTATGTTCTATAACTAAAGCAAAGCCTTCTTTTTTAGATTAGATATAGACGGTGGTCATCATATGTGGTTGCCTTTTTTCAAGTATTTAA
>JANVCQ010000008.1:1227212-1266050 GCA_025531925.1 Erythroxylum plowmanianum | reverse complement strand
AACAACAACAACAACAACAACAACAACAACAACAACAATAACAACAATAACAACAACAACAACAACAACAACAACAATAATGATGATGATGATGATGATATTAGTAGTAGTAGTAGTAATAGTAATAAGTAGAAAATTTATAACAACAACAACAACAACAACAACAACAACAACAACAACAACAATAATAATAATAATAATAACAATAATATTGATGATAATGATGATAACAATAATAAGTTCAAAATTTATAATAATAATAAATAATAATAACAACAATAATTAATAATAATAATAAGTTCAAAATTTATAATAATAATAACAGTAATTAATAATAATAATGATGATGATGAGTTTAATAATATAATTAAAAATAAACATTGCTTATGTGGGGGAGGGATATTTTTGGAAGTTGTTTATATGTTTTGTTTCTGTCCCCGGGATAAGAAATCTTCTATCACAATCTTGAAAGGAACAAAAAATTTATGTTTCTGTGTTCTAGAGTCGGAACAAAAATAGGTTAAGATAACAAGCAAATACTGTTTGACACGGAATTTTTGTGTCCCTGTAATCTGTCTCCACCAACGGAGACATCAACCAAACGTTGCGTAAGGACGATTTTAAGTATTGAAAAGATAGGTCGTGAATTTTATTAAATAACCGATACAAGTAGAATTTTGAGGGAGAGAGGCGAAGAAAACAAGAAATTTGAAGAGTTGTTGATCACAACCCTTTCCATAAGAAAAGAGAACAACATATATTACTATAACATAACAGTAAAAAACTAAAAAACAGGAAAAAGGAATATCTCATCCAATGTAACTCCTAACTACCAACGTAATTCACAACTAATTCTTTCTCATCCAAGTTAGTTAAAGACTTATTCTACAGACTAGTTAAATGGAACAACAAAGCTACAACCTATGATTAAGTCAACTTAAATCTTCATAATGCAACCCATATCAATTCCCCCCTCCCTGAGGATCTTTGTTCTCAATGATAAAATTTGGATATGATTTAGTTATTCACCTTTTATTCTCCCAAAAAAACATTCTCTATTGGAGTATCTTTCCGTTCAATCAAAATTTTAGATTTTGGATGACACTTTCCCTTGCAAACAATTCAATGATCAATAGTAGCTTCAAGTTGTGGAAGGATAACATAATCATCTATGACTGGTGGAAGTTGTTTAGAAAGTGAAATAATTAGTGGTTCTGCTTCTATAACAAACTAACATGAAAAGTGTTTTGAATTTGAGAATCAGGAGGAAGGGTTAATTTATATGCAAATGGACCCATTGGTTAAGGACTAAAATAACGTGGAGCAAGCTTTATTGAAGCTCGAAATGCAACAAAAGTTTATCGATGTGGCCAAGGCTTAAGATAAACATAATCACCCTTTACAAACTGGACCTATCTACAATTTTGATTTGTTTACAATTTCATTTGATTGCGAGCTTGTGTAAGATTATGGCGTAACTCACGAAGGATGGTATCTCGATCTCGTAGACAATCACCAACTACTTGGACCCCACAAGTTCCTAGAACATAAGCTAATAAATTGGGAGGTGGAACTCCATAAATAGCCTTAAAGGGCGACATTTTGGCGGATAAATGAGTTGATGTATTATAACTGAACTCAGCCCATGAAATCCATTCAAAATAACAAATAAATTTTCTGTAGTAACCTACTAATCCTAGAAACCCACAAACTTCCTTTAATGTAGTTGGTGTTCGCCAAGGGTTGCTTGTATTTTTGTAGTGTCCACTACAACTCCATCCTTAGAAATAATATGGCCCAAAAGTAGTCTACTTGTGAAACACCAAACTTGCACTTTGTTTCTATAGCAAATAAATGGTTAGTTGATAAGATGTTGAGGACGGTCTGCAGATGTTAAAGGTGATCTTCCCAATTTTGTGAATACATAAGAGTGCCATCAAAAAGGGCCAAAATAAGCTTTCAAAGATAAGGGGGAAAGAGGACATTCATGAGACTTGAAATGTTGTTGTAGCACACCACTCCCGCAGGACCCGAACTCGACATCTTGGATGATATTCGAGTTCGTATTCCGCAAGAGTGGCATGCTAGAGCACTCAATCATTCAATAATCGATTTTTTTTTTTTTTGAAATACAAACATACACACATTTTTGCGGAGATCTATAATTCAAATCGGGCTCATATAAACATTTTCAATTTAATGCAATACAATCATCAGAATTTCAACAACCATTTGGGGCCCATTACCAAAACAAAACACTTTAGTCATAATGTCTTTACATTACAACATAAATCATTTGTACAATAGTTTCAGAATATACAATTTTATACAAAAATAGGAAAACACAAATGCAGACGCGAACTGATCCCGACCTTTATCCCTTACTTATATGCTGTAGGGATACTCCCGTTTGTATAACAGGGTATTCTTCTGATCCTGAAAAATATTTATAATTTTTATGTGAGTTTTGCGAACTCAATGAGTGAACCATCACTGATGAGTTCACTGTATCATATACACATTTTGCAGTATTTCATAAGACCATACAATTCACGTTACTAAGCATAGCAAATAAATCACATCAATATAACACCCATTCCAACTTTTCAAACCATTTAATGAATTTTAGTTTTATAATGTTATATGCATGAGACTCACATTCATTTTTATTGTTGTGACCGAGTGCCTATCACAAACTTATACAAATACTGGCCCATAGGACTTAGTCAGAGCAGAATCACAGAACATAGCTCTACGTGCAGAATCAGAAATCACGGAGCAAGTCTACATGGAAGCACTTCATACTGGCAACTCAAATTACAACGCCTTTATCTGAACAGACATTTTATGAAATTCATCAAATACATATTTGTCATGTATCACAATCATATATGATGCTCAACAAAGCTCACAATCATCGGACCTAAGTCCGGCATTCAATTTTCGTTGAGAATGAAATGTCATTCATAAATTCATATCAAATCAAAGCACTTCCAATACATGCCCATCCATTAAACTCCTCGAACTTCAAGTCTGGAATTCATAAACAATTCACAAACCATTCAGTAACGTGGAAGTTTAATAATTCAAATCAATTCGAAGCAAATCAATCCTAGGAAATCATGTAGGCTGACTCATGGTATGCTCCAAAATAGCATTTGCTTTCAAATTCTAGATACGCCTGTATGCTAACATTTAACTTGCACAACCCATTTTATGCAATACACAATTCACACACGTTACAAAACTCATTTATGCACAGATAGTTATTTGGACTATGTAAAATACATGCTCAATGACAATTCCGGGTACTTTACCAACTTCATATCTTATGCTCATTTTCATTTCATAAATCAATCACTCAATCATGTGAATATTGTTATCCCCAAACATACTCATACCTTTCGTACTTTGATGTCAACAATTCATTCACTAATTTATTACTAGCAGCCTTCCATTTCAATCCCACCGAAAACACAATATCATCTCTCTCTCTCTCTCTCCGATTTCCTTAACTTTAATCCTATGTTTGTTCATCCTCAATTTTTCAAAAATATTCACTTATGTGTGTGTATATATATATATCCTTATCGCTTTCAAAATTTCTGTACTCTTCTCCTGCATGTATTCAATGATCTTTCTACTCAAAATCATCTCTACACCATCATATTACATAAGAATCCCCAAATACGTAAAAATAACACTTATGAAATTTTATCTAGTTTGTACTGTGTTCATGAAAATGACCTTTTTTTTTCATGACTATTTTATGTTAGATAAATCATCCCTTTTATCTCATATTCAGACTTCTCATAAGAATTCACACGATACTTACTTGTTAAAACTCTAAAATCTTCAACTATCACAAAGCCTTAACTTTCATACAACTCACGTACTTCATCTTACAAAGGGTTTGGGTTAGGTTTTCTTGAGGCAAAAGAAACAGATGACAAAGTGGTAACAGTAGAAGATAAGGGTAAGCATAGTTTAGCTTTGGTGGATTTTTTGATGAAAAATTCTTTGTTGAAGATACACTAGAGAAAGAAACTTCGAGAAAAAGAAATGAAGGCAAGTACAGTAACTTGTCTTTCAAGGTTATTAAAACTCAACTTTAAAGCTAGGACACCTGTCCATTTCTTAGCCACTTATCCACTTCCCTTTATTAAAACTCACTCAAGAATGATTTGTACTTAAGTTTATGATTTAATAAAACCATTGAAATACAAGTCATAACCCATTAAATCACTTCCAAATTTTTCCATAAAACATCATTTCGGGTCAACTTTGCATGTTCTTTTTGACCTTGATATTGAAGTTATTTTGCAACACTTTTTCTAGAAACATGTTCCCCTATGTCTCATGTTTCCATTGACACCAAAATCATTCAATTTAGAATTCTACATATCCATATATAATTAAAATATTGAAGTATGTTCAATAAAACAACACCTGTTCATTGTTCCAACCGATTCCCTCACTTTCGTTCAATCAACCTTTTTCACATCGATTCTGAATGCTACCAATCTTTGTGGAGAGGTAGAACAATGCCTTATGAATCCCATGGTTCAAGAATCACTTCATTTGGAGGTCGGATGACAAAATTATAGTTGAAATAATCAAACAAGGTTTTTGTCCTCAATCATACAGAACCTATCTCGGGACAAATGGAATAACTCTCTCTACAGATGTTGGAATAAGATTATTTTAGAACGATTTCAAAGAGAGCTTCGAGATCTACAATTTTTGTGAAGACCTTGATGACAAATTCTATCGTCTGAAAGGTCAGAAATGGACCAAACGATAGCATCAGGTGAATAGTGTACAGAAGAGGAAATTTCAGTCACATAAGCAAGCAAAAAGCAGACAAAGCAAAAAGCAGATGAAGCAAAAAAGCAGACGAAGCCAAAAAGCAGACGAAGCAAAAAACAGACGAAGTCAAAAAGCAAACGAAGTCAAAAAGTAGATGAAGCAAAAAGTAGACGAAGCAAAAAGCAGACGAAGCCAAAAATAGAGGAATGGGAAAAATTACCATAACTTTCCCTACAAATATCAGATTGAGACGTTCTTTGGATGGTTTGAAAGAGGGCTTCAAGATCTAAAACTTTTATGAGATCTTGAAGATAAATTCTAACTTCTGAAGGGTCAAAAATGGACCAGATGATAGTGTATAGAAGGTCAAACATAGACGATATGACGTCATCACAGACAATACTATCTATATTCTTGAACATCTCCACTTATAAAGACCATAACTTTCAACTCAGATGTCAAAAATTTTCATACTATATATCGTTGGAAAGCTAGAAAGATAATATACAACTTTCTAGGAGACAACTTTGTCTAATTCAGCCTAGATTAATCTGGAATTTTCCCTGAATTCATAATAAGAATTTCACATTCATCTCCCAATGCACTGCACCCATTTCTCAACTTCATGACAAGTTTTGAGATTCTTAAAGATATAATTTCAATTCTATGTCTTCATAAGAAATGTAACCATATGTATCTAGTTTAACCCAAATTAAGAATCGTCTCATTTGGATAACTAGAGAAAAAGTTGTGGCTAAAAGACTGAAGCATACTCAAAGAACATTTTCCAGATCAACTATCAATTTTGTTTCCAAATCTTTGCTTATCACTACTCATACCAAGATCACTCTTTCTACTCCCTCTACCTCTCATTTTTAATAAAATCACATTTAAAATCAATTATACCTAGAAGTTGTCAATGAATGCATGTGCAATTATTTTTATGTGCAGAAAAATTTACTATTCATATGTATGTGTATGTCATATTGTGCATAAACATGAAATGTGTTTCCTACTTTCTCAGTAATTTCTCTCATTTATTATTTTTGCCTTATCATGGGTAACGAGACGTTACAGTTGCAGAGGCATTTGTGAAAGCAAATGATATTACGACAAACTTACAGTGCCGTTCATGTATTTAAAAAGTACTTTTAGGAGTATCTTTTTCTTGTACCTGAATTTGATGATAATATGCTCTTAGATCCAATTTAAAAAAGAATTTGGCCCTGTGAAGCTCATCGATTACTAGTATTCTATGCTTCTCTTTGATTGTTATGTCATTCAAAGCCTAATAGTCCACATAAAATCATTGATGGCACAAAATTGTCAATCTTCATTGGGCTTCTGCATCAATATAACAGGTGATGACAACGGGCTATTACTTGGTATTATCAATCCATATTGCAGAAGTTCCCTAACTTTTTTTCTATCTCATTTTTCTGGAAGTAAAGATATCGATATGGTCTAACGCTCAGAGGCTTTGAATTTGGTTAAAGGAATTCAGTGATCATGTGGTCACTTTAGAGGAAGACTGTTGGGGTTTTTAAATAGTTGTTGAAATTCAATTACGAGTTGAGGTATGTTAGGAGAGAGCGAGGTCGACTGGGATTTATTAATAGAGGGTAAAATCTGGAAGAGAAAGTCAGTACCTTATAGGTAATTAATTTTTTTATTGGTTAGCGAATTCGGTGATCATGTGGTCACTTTAGAGGAAGACTGTTGGGTTTTTTAAATAGTTGCTGGAATTCAATTAGGAGTTGAGGTATGTCAGGAGAGTATGAGGTCGACTGGGATTTATTAATAAAGGGTAGAATCCGGAAGAGAAAGTCAGTAGCTTGTAGGTAATTATCTTCTTTATTTGGTGAAGCTTCAATGTTATTATGATGGGTTTACCTTAAATGGTAATTGTGAACCCTTGACATTGTCCAACACAGTCTATTTTTTCCCGGTTGGTGATTATAACTCAGAGAGTCTTACTTTAAAGTATTAGTAATCTGCACTTGGTAAAAATGACTTGATCTATGAAGTCGTGGGTACTACCACCGTTTATAAGAACAATCACGTTCTTATTTTTCACCTTCCCCAATACACACATTGTTTAAGGGTGATTAGTCCCTGCTATGACATAAAAGGAAATTTCAAGAACTACTTCTTCACTTTGTGGTTCAAGTTCAACAAGGTATTCTTCCTCGGGGCGTGGTTGATGTGAATCCTCCATCATAAATAGATGTGGACGTTTGCATCGATAGCCTGGGGCAAACTTCTCATCACAACATAAGCCCTTTTCCTGAAGCTCTTGAACCTCATGATTGGTAATATGTCAAAGTTCCTCAATTAGTCTAGTGATACTTATTGCTTTTACCAAGGTGTGAGGCTGTTTTATTTTTGCATCTAACCGGATATCATCACGAAGCGTAGCAATAGAACAACCAATAAGAAAGGTTTCTGGTCAGCCATCAACTCTATGAGAAAGCTTTTCAAAAGCCTCTTGATAAGCTGCTACAGTTGTAGTTTGTCAAAGCTGAGTCAAAGCTTCTGATGGATACTTGTAATATATGGGTCCAACGTGTAGGCGGATTGCTTTGGTAAATTCATCCCAAGTGAGTGATCCATGGGATTTCGTCAGCTACCTGTGCCATTGTAAGGCGATGCCTTCTAGATGAAAGGAAGCTAGCTGCAGTTGATAATCAGAGGCAACATTCATAAACTAAAAATATTGTTCTACCTTTTAAACCTAGCCAGATGGGTCCTCACCATTGAACTTTGGAAAGTGTAGCTTAAGCAATGGTGACAATGGTCATTTGGGTCATTAGATTGCTTAATGTTTGGAAATTTTGAAGATTCTCCAGGAAAGAATGCGTTGATTTTAGGACGAGTATTGAGTGTGCTTTGCGAGACTTCTAAAGCTTGTAGCTCGGTTAACACTCGTTCTAGGATGGCATTAACTTGGTCAAATCTAGACCTATGTCGAGCTAAGATTTTGCTAACCTTGTTGCGAAATTCTGCATTAGTTTTGCTGCGAGTATCTATGGTTGTAGCTGACTTTGACACCACTGATACAAGTAGAAATTTAAGAGAGAGAGGCGAAGAGAACAAGAAGATTTGTAATACAAGTAGAATTTTGAGGGAGAGAGGACAAGAGAACAAGAAGATATTGAAAAGTTATAAGTCACGACCCTTTTCCTTTGAAAAGAGTACAATTTATACTGCTAAAGCATAACAACTAAGGCAAAAAATTATATTAAAAAAAAATTTCATTTAACATAACAACCAACGTAATTAGCAGCTAATTATTTCTTATCCAACTTAGCTAAAGACTAGTGATGCTGACCTGTTAAATGGAATAGTAAAACAATAATCTATGATTAAAGGAGCTGTTGGTTAGCATAGGAGAATGATAATAGGAATAAGAATGAATATAGTGATGAATGAGAATGTATATTATCATTATAATTATGTTAGTTGGTTAAGAAGAAGGAATGATTACCATTACTATTGATAGTGGTTGATTTGTAAAAAAATTTGTAATTAATTAATAACAATGTTTTAATTAATTGATATATTGTAGTTAATTAATTAATTACAATATTTTAATTAATTAATAATTATATTTTAATTAGTTATAATGTAATTAATAGTAATATTTTAATTAATTATAATGTAAAAATAATAATAATAATATTTTAATTAATTGTATTGTAATTAATTACAACATTTTAATTAATGAATAATTATATTTTATTTAGTTATATTTTAATTAATTAATTAAATTGTTTTAATTAATTAATTGTATTTAATTATTAGTATTAAAAATATTTTTAAAAAGTCACTATTAAGGAATGAGTTTCATTCTTCAACTAAATGGATGGTACGGAGAATTTTCCAAAAGTAAGATATTAAACTATTACATATATAATAATAATTAACAACCAATCACTCACTTTTCATTCCATACTCGTTAATCCATTTTTAAATCTATCAACCAAGCAGTCCCTAAGTCAACCTAGATCTTCAATAACTTATTTAAAATGTGTAATTAAAAAAGTTATAAGCGATTGAAATACCATATATAATTTACAATGCATTACGAGTTTCAGTGATATAAACATCCTCGTTCCGGAGTTCTTGTACCATGCATGGAACGCACGAACAATCAAAAGAAAATTGACAAGAAAACTTCGTTCCAAATGTCAGTCAGTTGGAGCAGAGAATATACGGCGATGTGGTCCAGAGATGCTTAGAGTGTTACGTTTGAAGCGTTGATGCATGCATTCTTGGGGACCTGTTACGTCAGTCTTCTCTTCTACGTCTTAGGATGTGACTTGTCACGATTCAAAATAAATGGGAATGACGCAAGATGCTAAGTTCACTGGATTTTAGAAGCAATGTGGTCAAACTGTCAAAGGCACTAAAATTCGAAGGCCGTAGACGACGAGAGTTCGGTCAATGAATTAAATTAGTAGTCGTCATCATTTTGAGTGATGTGATAAGGACATATGACAGGGGAGAAGTTTATGAGTTTCAAAAGAGTTGTACAGCAACAAATGTCTGAGGTGTTAATTTGCATTTAAATGTTATTTTTTTAATAACGAGAATTTTATATTCATTATTTTTCTTGTGCATGTTTTGATAAATTCTCAAAGTAGTAATTCAGTGATTTTTTAAATAAATTAATAGATTTACTTTCTAGTTCGATTTTTAATTTTTTAATTTTGTTTTATTTAAATAATTTTTATTATTAAAAACTGACCACTTTATTAGTTAATAAGTTAGTTCTATAAATTAATCAACTTTATAAATGAACTAATTTTCATTTAATAGTCTTCAAAATTTTTGATAAATAAGGACAGTTTTGTTTAATTATATTTTAAAATATTTAATTTTAGTCGATCATTAACAAATTTTATGACGATTTAATATTATTTAAATATTTTAAACCTTATATATCTTATATTGTCGATTTCACTTTTGGAACAAATTTTCAAATATTCATGAATAATATTAAATTCTAAGATCGGGATGTCAAAGATAAGGAATGGTGTCGTACCGTGGCAATGAATGATTTCTTATAAACTTTTAATGGGGTTTAAATTAAAAGAGAATGAAAGAATTTGAATTATAAATTTTTTACTAGGAGATAAAACATTCAAAAAGAATAAATTGTGAATTTCATATGAAAAATAAATATTAGAATTTTATATTAAAAAAAGAGAAAAAGACATTCAAAGTTGACTTTATTAAACCCATCCAATTTACCTAGTAATTTCTAGAATATCGTCGTTTATGTGTGTGTGTATGCTAGAAAAATCGAATGTGAACAAGAACTTGAGCACAAGTTGCCTTGGTAGAGTACGTGCTGTGTTGGTCAATGTCATAAGGGGCATGAGGCTGACGTGTTGCATTGTTTTGTGCATTATATTATACGAATTAGAACTTGCAAGATATGCAATTTTTTTTAAACGGAGTCTCTACCTTTTAGATATGCATTAGGTAAATTTTTGAATTGGCACAATAATTTGCAAATTATATCAACCGATATTTTACCCCTGACGACAAGCTTAATCGAGAAAGCATAAATAGAGGGAATAAAATACAAGATCTTTTGATCTCATACCTCCTACTTCACCAATTCAACTGCCCCCTAGGAGGCCAAGCAACCCACCAATCATCAACAAGTTATTTTGATTAATTATTTTTAATTATAAATTATTTAATTTAAATTAATTTATTAATTTCATTTGACTCCACTTAAAATTGTCATCTTTAACAATAATGATGTGTATATTCAAATAATCCGAATACAAAAGCAGGTTAGTTTCTACAAGAAGTGATTTTTAGACTGAGTTAGCGATAATTATTAACTTAAATTAGAAAACCAAAAATAATAGTTTTCAAAATATGATAAATACAAGATTAACTATGAAAATTTAGATTTCACATTAAATTTTAATTAAGTATTAATGGTGTTGATAATTTAATTAAATAAAAATTTAATTTAATGCATCATTAATAAATTTAGAGAAACATCACATCCACATTAATATTTAAAAGGGGAGTATCCAAAAAATATCTCCAAACTTTAATGACTCGGAAATATGACTCCTTAACAACTGTTTCCACAGTTTTATGGAAGGGTAGGCGATTATCGGTCACTGTTTTCTGAAAAGGACAAGAGATGTTTTTTTTCCTCTTAAATATTTTAAAAAATAAAAAATAAAAAATATCTTAATTTTTAAATTAAATTCAGGTTTAAACTACCTAAATATAAGCTTATTCAAAAACTAACTGTTACAGGTCTTATACGAGAATCAACCCTAAAAGTTAGTTTGAAGAGTGGGAGAACTTATAAGCTTATAAACTTCACATCAGTTTCTTTTATTACCGATATGAGACAATTAGACAGTAACATTCTATCACGTTTCGCAGTCTAAGTACTGCCGGGCTGGCTGTACGCTAGACTTTTTCTATTTCCAGGCGAAAACTGCTTTATTGGCATCACCATCCATGTACTCATAGGCTGGCTGTGAGCTAGACCTTTTCTAGCTCCGAGGCGACCACTACAATGTTGGCGTCACTACTCGTGGACGTGGCATGAGAATTTGAAGGAGTGGTGTTAGCTTTAATATCAATTGTAACAGGTCTTACGAGAGAACCAATCCCAAAAATTAGTTTGAAGGATGAGAAAGTTTATAAGCTTATAAACCTCACATCAGTTTTTTTTATTATCGATATGAAACAATTAGACCGTAACACTAACTTTTTAAAATAAATCAATATTAGTTTACTTAACATAATTAAATATTAAGTCAATTTAAACTGCCCATAAATTGGCCATAAAAAACAAAGTCAATAGGCTAGAACTTGTCAACCCTACTTTGACTTTGTTACCACATGACAAGGAAAACTGACGCTGGACATTTTACATCATTATCCACACGTCATTTCAATTAATGGACCCTCCTTATGTGCTTGTTTGGGGTATGACAAAATGGGTATAGGTATGGGTATGGATATGAGTATGGAATGAAAATTGATATTTGGTACGAGTCTATTATTGAAGATCTAAAAGTTTCATTCATTGATTTTGAGCAATCCTCCATTTCTCTCATAATCTAGAGGAATGAGAGAGAGCAATAAAAAGAATGTGAGTAAAGGTTTAATTTCAATAATCAAATTTATGATGGAATCAATTAAATAATTAATTAAACTATAATTAATTAAAATATTGTAATTAATTAATTAACATATAATTATTAATTAAAATATAATTAGTCATTAATTAAAATATTGTAATTAATTAATTACAATATAATTAATTAAAATATTATAATTAATTAATTATAATTAATTTAAATATAATTTATTCATTAATTAAAATATTGTAATTAATTAAAATATAATCTATTTTATAATTAATTAATTACAATATTTTTTACAAATCAATTACTATCAATAAAAATGATAATCATTCATTCATCTTAGTCAACCATCATAATTACTCACTATATTCATTCATATTACCATTATCTCGTGCTAACTAACCGCACCCTTAATATATTATTAATATATTTCTAACTTTAAAAAATTATTAATTATTTCATAAATTTTTTATTTTGTAACACTTATTTTAAAATTATCAATTTCCGTTTTTAGTACTATAATGTCATTAGTACTTGTGAACTTTATAATGTTATTTGTACTATGTAAAGTACAGTAAAGATGACGTTGTTTTAAAGTTTATGGTTAGATTTTTTGAGCCACTATCAGGCCATGGGTTGACCACGGTCCGACTGATGGCCTAACTGTTACTTTAAAAATGATCATTTTTAACATTTTTCTTTTAAAAAATATATGGTCAAATTAGGCACGTGCCGGTCAGCTCGTGATCGGGCCAACCTATCGCGGCTCATTGGCCCACGAGCTCACTTGTCCCAGCCCGTTGAGCCACGAGCCTACCTGTCCCGGCTCATTGGGCCATGGACCATCTTAGCCAACGTTTTGAGCCGTGCCTGATATTTCTAATTGAATTTGTGACCTTATAATCATAAAGTTGGTAAAGTTGCTCATTTGTGATCATAAAATCAAAAACTCAAATCACAGAAACAATATTTTTGTAAAAAACGGAAAAATTGCGTATATTATGACTATTTTCAGATCCTCGTAAAATAAGGAGTCTTGTGTCTAAGTAGTAACTTTCGGCTAGACAAATTTAATCTTATAAATTTATTTTAAAAACGTGGGTCTCCCACCCAAATAAGCATGATGGTATGGTTTAATCAAGAATATCAATTATCATATTACATATGTATATTTAACTAATGACACAGCTTAATAAATTAATATTACCATACAAATTAATAACAAAATATTATATTTTACATCTAAGTTCAAAATTTGTTTATTAATATTAATTACATTTTTATTGGTTCATCTCACTATAAATATGTTGATGCTGTCGGGCAATGTATCCTAGTCCAAAAATTAGTCCGGAGCAGTCTCGTTTTGCCGTAAAACAAACTCAGAACGATGTAAAGAAAGTTCAGGTGGGTCAATTATGGAAGTCTCCAAATTGAGCTTTAGTTTTGGTGATTACATGGATGACGCTAGGTAGAAGATTATGGTAAGTCCACACGCAGAGCCCTCTTCGTAGACTAGACATGGAATTGGAACATTATTCCATCAGGAGGAACTTCCCCAGTTTGAGTTTTCCTTTTGGTGATTGCATGGATGACGCCAAGTAGGTAATTATGGCAAGTCCACACGCAGAGCACTTGTAATAGACTTAACAATTTTAATTTATTTAGACCTAATTTAAACTCTTTTAAATAAAATTATTTGTATTAATTATAAAATTAAAATAAATTCAAAAATAAATTTGAATAGCCTATTTAAAAGCACCATTATAAAATTAATAGTAGGAACGATAGACATTATAAAATTAAAATTATAAAAATATTGATAATTTTTAAAAGTCAAATGATATTATAAAGTTATTTTGTGGGGATTCGTAGAAGGTCATATTATACATACTTTTTTTTATATTTTTATAAAAAAGTTGCTTAAATTTAAGGATGTCAAATTTGAGTTAATATCAGGTCACGAGTCGAGTATAGTCCGACCCATGACCCAACCGGCCAACCGTTACTTCAAAAATGATAGTTTTTAACGTTTTTCTTTTAAAAAATATATGGTCAGATTGGGCACGTGTCGGTCAACCCATGGGCGGGTCAACATATTGTGTGGCCTATTGGGTCATAAGCTACCCTAGCCAGCGGTCAAACCGGGCCCAACATACCCACTTAAATTTGTGACCTTATAGTCATAAAGTTAGTAAAATTGCTCATTTGTAACCGTATCCTAATCTAATAACTAGTCCAGAGCAGTCTCATTTTGCTATAAAACTTACTCAGGACGATGTAAAGGAAGGTCAGGTGGGTCAATTACGGAAGTCTCCTAATTGAGCTTTAGTTTTGGTGATTACATGGATGACGCTAGGTAGAAGATTATGGTAAGTCCACACGCAGAGCCCTCTTCGTAGACTGGACATGGAATTGGAACATTATTCCATCAGGAGGAACTTCCCCAATTTGAGTTTTCCTTTTGGTGATTACATGGATGACACCAGGTAGGTAATTATGGTAAGTCCACACGCAGAGCACTTTTAATAGACTTAACAATTTTAATTTATTTCGACCTAATTTAAACTCTTTTAAAATTTTTAAATAAAATTATTTGTATTAATTATAAAATTAAAGTAAATTCAAAAATAAATTTGAATAGCCTATCTAAAAGTACCATTTCAACTCGTCGTTATGTTTACTCTTCGAATTTTTTTAATGTAAAATTGAGATACCTGTTTAGAAAATTAAAAGAAATTAATATTTAATTTATTTATACATAAGTGTTATTTTAATCTATCAATGGGAATTCGATCACCTCCGTCCAACTTTGACATTTCCGTTTTTGTTTTTGTTGTTGTTTGCATAAAATTTTCAACTGGTTCCTTTCTTACAACTCGGAAATGATGACAAAAGTGTGTATATATTTTAAGTTCTAAATTTGTCATGGATCATGCTCGGATGTGACATTACGAACACTTATCCATGGACGTTCTACCAGGTAGATTTAAAAGATATGACGAATCAAATTTTATAATTTATTAAATTCAAAGCAGGTATACCGCTCGCACCTGAAAAACTATTTGTTTTTAGGAAAATTGAGACAGTAATTGTGGTTAAGAAGAAAATGATAAAAATAGAGTTACTTAGGACATTAAGTCGAACCTAATTAAGTGGGAAATAGGTTAGACGTATGTCCTCATGTTGATTGAAATTCTCACGAGATGAGTGTGTTGTTATATTGTAGGCGATGTTCTTGAGTCAAAATTAAGACTTTCCGACATGGAAAACACGACCTAAAGTAACAGTACACTGAACTCTGTAAAAGTTTTCAATGTTTCTGTCTTAATCGAACCAATGTTTAGTTTGAACGTATTAAAGAGAATTAGAAATATCAATAAATACAAGTTAATTAGCTTTAATTCCCAGAGAGGAAAAACTATGGGAACACTCATTGTGGAGTCGTAGGAGTGAGTTCCTACAATGGAGCAATTTGAGTGTTGAGGGATGGTGGAGGACTTCCACTGAAAGAAGAAAGAACTAGTAATAGTAATTCATCGGTGGATTCATTAATTGGTGTCTTGAATTATGACTTCTCCCTTAATTACTTAACTGAATGTAGTTAATTAACTTTGAGTTTATGGTCGGTAGAAAATGTAGAGATTTACCTGTATAGAGTCAATTGGTTAAATTGAGGTCGAGGGGAAATCGAGTAAGCGTAAGCAAAAGATAGTTTTAAATTTGACCTAAATAGTTCAATCTTTTATTATTTTAAATAAAAATTTTACAACAATATTATTTTACATAATTTAAGTTGTATTTTAAGAGAGTCAAATTAAATTGCAATGAATTAATTATAGTTTCAACTTGTTATTATACTTAATAATTAACTAATTAAACAACTTATTTTTAAAATGTAAGTTTTTTTATAAAAAGAAAATTTTGAATTAGTAAATAATGTAGTTACAAAATATCAGATGTCCAAATAAGAGATAAAAGAACTGATAACTTTATTGGTTGGTCTGATTAATAAGGGTTAATGGCTAGGTGGTGAATGATTCTGCAGGAATAAGAATCCCTCGATTCCTCTAGTTATTTTAGCGACAACTTTTCCTATCATTTTGCTATTGATCGTAAATCTTCTCGCATTTCTTTATTTCCAGTTGGACTAAACTGTCAGATTCATAGTTATGATAAATGTCCCTCTTTCGCCTTTTGGGCTAGACGATCCCCTGAATGGTAGAAATTAATGAGTTTTCAGATCTATTCCAGTCACAAGAGGATTTAACCTTTTTCTAAATAAAGGTAGCAGTCAAACATAAGAAGAAGAGATGGTCCCTTGATTTGTCATGCGTTAAAAAGAGTAGACAAGATCTATTAAGATCAATGTAGGACCGATTCGCAATGCTAAGCTTATTTTTCACGCTCAGCCAAAGGAGGAAGGATAAGCAACCGGTATGGATCCAATGGCTGCATTCTTACTTCCTTAAAGGCAAGTGTATTTAAGAAATTAATGTAAATCATTCTCATTCTTATTTTCTGACCAACTAATTCTTGTAAAGAATTTAGTACAGCATGATGTCTACTGCGTAATTGAGAATGGGAAAAAAAATCTCATTTTGGTTTGACAATTAGTCAAGGCATGATTCTTTGTTTCAACTTCAAAATACTAATCCTAACCTCCTACCTTTTCCCACCTCTACCAAACTGAGCTCTTTCATTAGGGAGACTCCTGCATTTTCCTGATTGCCTCAAATACCTACAGCCTCATTATCCCCCTTCAAACAACCTGAATCTTTATTTCTGAATCATCCTTTGAATCAACTGAAAAGCAAACTCATTACTAAATTGCTACGGGTGAAGATGCCTGGCATCTCTTGGAGCAGTATCGTCTGCATAGAAACCTCCCTATTAAAAAATATGTAAGTTGATAATGGATCCACTCTGATACCAATCGGGGACCTCAAAGGGTACACAAGAAAAGTATGACAACCAACTAGCTAAAACAACACCTTTGAGTAGACTATCGACTAACCAAAGTCAAATTATAGGCTATTGTAGTATTTAGTAGACTATTGTGGAACAACATGGGAATCTTGTGACTATCGATAAGTTCCAGGTATGATGGCCAAGACACAAAGCCCTTCTCTTCATGGGCACACAACTCTCATCTTTCATTTTAGGAGTCTTATACTCTCACAATACCTTTTCTCCTTTGAAACAATATTTGCAACAGTACCTATACTCTTTCCTTGTTAAACTCTAATCTCACAACGGAATTGTTTTATGCAGTCATAGACTGTCTTATACTTTCTAATACACAAAATCCTCAAAAGAGGCGAGTGTAGAGCATATTTGTCTCTGTATAATGACAGATAGTAACATTACTTAAGACTTAAGCTTTCAGGAGAGAGAGAACTTAGAGAGAATGGAAAACACACAAACTAATATTAATTGAAAATAAAACTTTCTCAATCTCATTGTCTGACATACCGCTCATCATCATTGTCACTATCTGGCTCAGGGTTGAGACAGACTTCACAGTCAGGTTTGCACATAGATGAGTTAACATCTCATACAAAGTGTTCATGATGATGGCTTGCATAAATTAGAACTCCATTAGATTTAAAATAATGGATAGGATAACCAGATTTACCTTCCATGTGAGAAAATACAGGTTGAATCAACAATATAGCACTGGATGTAGAAGGTCCAGATAGATCTTCGTTGGGCTTTGTACAGATGGACTTTATCGTTCCATTTTTAATATCTTCATAATCATAGGAGTTGTTGTATGAAAAGAGTGTCGATGAGACACATAGAACACCTTTTGGTAATTGGTGATCCATTCAGTAGATATCAACTTTTCAAGCTCCACAATTGGTAATTGTTTCAGGATTTGGATGATAGTAGTCTGATCATTAGAATGATCAACAACCATATAAAGAGCATCCAAAGTAGAATTTGAAAAGTTAAGGTCCAAAGCATGATTTTGTAGACGATAGATTATCTGGTAATATAAGGTTCTCTTTCTTCCATGAAGTGTGAGAACAAGGCATATAGCTCCTACATGAAAATGTGTATGATTGTGTTCTCTCCAAAGAGAGATCAACTCTTTTAGGATCTCAAACTTTACATACTGTTCTGTTGTAGTATATCTAAGGCCACACTGTTCCAATCTGAAACTCTGGATTATTTCTTTGAGTTTTGGTTTAGATGTAGACAAAATAGTACGTATACTTCTTGACGAAGAATGATCACGAGAATAGATACTGTAAGGACTCAACAAAGGTAAAGAATAATTGTAAACACGATTTTCTACATGAACATGGGTAATTTCAACGAGATTTTCAATATCATTAGATAAAACATGCTTAACACGAGAGGTAAACTAGACATAGACAAAGTTGAAGAAAAATGAACAGGGTCATTTGGTAGTGTTTCCATTACTATTGGACTCTCTCCTTACTCACTCTTACCAAGAGACAATGTTACTACTAGCTAAGACATGAAAGATTGGTTCGATATCAACTGGGGGATCCTGAAGGGAACACAGGAAAAGTACGACAACCAACTAGCTAAAACAACACCTTTAAGCAGACCATAGACTAACCAAAGTCGGATTGTAGGCTACTGTAGTATCTTGTAGACTATTGTGGAATAACATGGGAACCTTGTAACTAGCGGTAAGTTCTAGGTATGATGGTCTAGACACGAAGCCCTTTCTCTACACAGGCACATAACTCTCAGTTTTCCTCTTAGGAACCTTACACTCTCACAACACTTTTTCCCTTTTGAAATAGTAGTCACGACAATACCTACACTCTTTCCTTGTTAAACTCTAATCTCACAATGGAATTGTTTTATGCAGTTATAGACTATCTTAGACTTTCTGATACATAAAATTCTTAGAAGAGGCGAGTGTAGAGCATACTTATCTCTGTATAATGACAGATAATAACATTACTGAAGACTTAAGCTTTTAGGAGAGGGAGAACTTAGAGAGAATGGAAAACACCAAACTAATATTCATTGAAAATAAAACTTCTTCAATCTTGTCGTGCTTACAATGAAGGAAAAACCTTGCTTTTATAGGCAAAATAAGGGCATAAAAGTAAAACTCTCAAGAGACACAGTAATTACAACTCTAAAAATGAAAACAACTTTAAGCACAATCATCACACCTTTAACAAAACTACTTTGAAAAAGTAAACAACTTTTTGAAAACAAACAGTATGATGATAAGAAGGAATCTTGCATAGTAGTTTGTGGGCCACAAAGATTCTCTTTCATCAAAAGGCTCAAAAGTAAACTCCTAAAAAGACAAGTCCCATAGTAGTGGCATCCAAGGTATTATTTATCATGGATTGGTTCATGCCATGATTGCAAATTGGATGGAGAGTTTGGATTACTTGAACTGTCATAATGACTTGGAGAAGTCTTTGGTCACTTATTAGGACTGAGCTCACTTATGTGAAGTTTTTGCAGGAAGTTATCTAACTCATCTTCATTAGGACTGTAATAACCATTAGGGTTTTGAGCATCTTAGAAGACTGAGTCAAAAGGCTAAGAAGGTCCTGCAAGGTCTGAATCTGATTCTTCTATGTCATATTGAGGACTATTGGTACCTGGTATGTCAACATCTAGTGCTTCTAGTTTACCTAGGAACAAATTCACCTGGATAAGGTCCAATAGAAGAAGAAATGATCGATGTATTGGGGAAAGGATTTATCTCTTTGAGATTGAAGCACATTGCCTTGATATTGTGGCCAATATAATGATGTATGATAAAAATGGATACGATGTTCAGTGTAAAGAGCACCAATATATGTTTCACGATATGGATGATGAAGGATGAAGAAACAACGAGCAGATTGTCGTCTAACAGAAGCCTTCCATAGACGATTTTGTGAAATAACCATAGAACATTGTTGTTTCTATTGATCTATTGATCTAGTGGTTGAATCCACTCAACAAATGTCCATAACAAAGACCTTTTATTGTTCACTTCACATAAATATTGGTAGATCTGAAGAGGAGACAAGGTGAAAACATTGGTATAGAGGGTTGAAAGTGCCTAAAGATACCATAATGTACTTTCAGAAAAGTGCCCAACACCATAAGCAGCATCAGCTCAACTAACTGCACAGACCAAGCAGACTTCAGGACCTTGGTTTATTTTTGACGATCTTCCCCCAAAGAAATGAAGAGATCGCTTGCATAAATTCGATGCATGGATAAATCTACAAATGACTCGATCGAATAATCCTTTACAAGATATTTTGTCTAAGTTTACTTCTCATTTCACTGATACTTTGTGAGAATGGTGGCAAAGTATTAACGACTATCGAAGACTTTAGTATATCCAAGTCCCTACAGTCGGAGCTCTTCTTGGAATCATTCACAATGAATTCATTGGTGACTTTCAGCTTATAGACAAGCATATCCGTCAGGAGTATTTTGCAATGAAATGTTGTTTACTTGACAAGCGATATTTACATAAGCATTTTCAATATATTACAAAAAGGTATTATCTTTTGAATGAATGTAATGATGTTAACCTTCGTTATACTTTTATCTCATCCTTTCCAGATCAACTGCAACTAAAGCTACAACGAACCATTGTTTCTTTGCAAAGAGATATGACTAATATATCTCTTTGAGAAATCTACCTCTCTTGATAAGTTGTGTGATCAACATGCCTTATTCAAGAACATTGTTAAAGGTGGTCCACTTCTCCAACAGGCTTGCAAGAAGCCTTATCTTCAGATTAAGTGCAAATATTAGAAGAAGAACTGTGATTATAGAAACAAGAAGAAATCTCATCACAGACATGTCCATCATCGAAGAAAGTTTCGCAGACAAATGGAAGGATACAAGCCCTTAAGGAAAACTTATGTGAGAAAAGATGGAACAAAACGAAAGTTTGTTCGATTCTTCAAGAAGAAATCCCATCATTCTCAAAAAGTTGTTTGTTCGATTCTTCAAGAAGAAATCCCATCATTCTCAGGAAGCTTATCGATGTTTTCTCTGTAGACAAGCAGGACACTTTGCACGTACTCGTCCTCACAAAAGCAAAAAAGATGTCAAGTTCTTGAAGTAGATGCAATCAAATTTGCCTATTCATTCTTCCAATAACTTTGAAGATCTTATTGAGGAACAATCTATTGAAGATGAAGACACTAAGTTTGATGTTTCTATTACGATCTCTGAAGATGAATCCTCTGATTCCTCTATTTCTCTAGGGGATGATTCTCTATACATGCTACCGTAGAATTGTATGAAATTGGATCGTACTCTAGTCCAACGACCATATGTCCAGATCTAACTCTTTAGACAAGACAAATATAATTGCCCCATCAAAGCTATTGGATTTATGGATACTAAATCCAGCCATACGATTATGAAGCCCAACATTTTACCTTTTGAAGCATATATCTTACATGAGTATTTTTACTACTACAGATGGCAATTCATTCAAGATCGGGCTTATTTCAAAGAGAAAGATCGAGATACGATTCTTTCCATAGTGTATATTTTGGACTAAAGTGTTTGGAAGCAATTTACCTGGCCCAGATATTTTTATTGGTATGGATGTATACAATAAAGCCTCACCTTTATAGATCCTATCTATAGGTCTCAGGTATCGATTATTTTTCAATGCCTACATTGAAATAAAAAATGTGATTAATCTTTCTCAGGTTCCTATACCATATACGTCAAGAGATAAATTGTTAGACTACTATTTTGAATCACATATACAGTTTACTCATCTATATCCTCTTTGAAAGATGTTGACTTTTTTTCATAAATCTACCCTTTAACAAGAACGAGAATATTAATCTACGAAAGCTACGCATTCAGGGATGAATCATGATGACCTTAAACTCGCGCAAGCAAAGTGTGCTATCCTTCTGAAGCAAGGATTCATTGAGCTCACAAAGTTAGATTGAGCTTGCTAGGTATTCTATGGGAATAAATGTTTAGAACAAAAGCACGGTAAACAGAGATTGGTAATTGATTGCAAGCCTTTCAATGCATTCTTGCAATACGACAAGTTTTCTCTTCCTAAGGTCAGTATGCAGGTACTATTTAAAAAAAAAGCTGTTATCTTTTCCAAGTTTGATCTTAAGATAAAGAAAAACTATTATGATCATATTAACTCAATAATTTGTCGAATAAAGTTCATAAACTTGAAAGTTACAGGTTGTAAAATTCCTGCTCCTAGTGAAAGCTTGGAATCAAAATATTATAACAAGTAAAGCGACGTTGTCTGGTACGCCTACGTACGTGTATACCGTTTCACCTTCACCGTACATGTGGCCGTGTTACTAAGCTAGACATACCCTACTCTTTTCGGAAGCCCGTGTAATGCAACGACCAAGCCACATAACAGCCTTTTAACTAAAGTAACCTGGGATTATTCCCAATCATTGGGAGCGTGCTCAACACGGACAACGGTAAAGATGAAGGTGTAACACTTTAAGTAACCAAATATGCAATCAGGGCCCCACGCGTCCTTGAAGAATTAGACCATAATTACGTCTGGACGGTGGTGATCTTTCTAAGAAGTTATGGATTGAAACCCGATTTCCTCTCTATAAATACGAGCTCCGCACTTCATGCAGTTACTCTGAAGGAGCGTGAGCACTGAGAACAGAAGAGACAGGATACCCACCATTTCAAGAAGGAATCACTGTTTTTCTCTTTGCCAAAAGTTTGTGTGGGGTAAACTCATAATCTACGTCCTGTTCCATGGAATCTATTGATAATATTGGCGATGAGTACCAGAACTACTGGGAGACCAAAATGTTCCTGCAAAATGAAGAACTTGATAGGTAGCTAGCGGACCTAGTTGAGAGTTCTATTTTCTTTTTCTTTTTTTTTGTTTTACATGGTTTTTGAGAGATAAGTTTTGATTTTTATGGTTAATTTTCTCATGTGGGGTTGTGTGGTTTGAAGCAGTTGGGCAATGGATGAGGCATTTTCAGGGTACTATGACTCAAGTTCGCCGGACGGAGCGGCTTCATTGGCCGCCTCTAAGAATATTGTCTCTGAAAGGAACAGAAGGAAGAAGCTTAATGAAAGGCTGTTCGCACTCAGATCTGTGGTCCCTAATATTAGCAAGGTGAGGAAAGTTTTGGATTTTGCATTCACTTTGTCTGGTTCTGACTGCAATGAACAGTTAGTCCTGTTTCTGCCTTTTGTTGTCAAATTGAACCCTTTGCGTGTGTAGTTCTGTTGATGTTTGACAAAATTCCATGTAGATGGACAAGGCTTCCATAATCAAGGACGCCATTGACTACATACAAGAGTTGCATGAACAAGAGAGGAGGATCCAAGCCGAGATTATGGAGCTTGAATCAAGGAAACTGAATAACCCAGGCTACGATTTCGAGCAACAGTTGCCAATTCTCTTGAGATCCAAGAAAAAGAAGCTTGAACGGTGGGGCTATGATTATGGGGGATTAAGAAAGTCTCCTATTGAAGTTCTTGAAGTAATTTCCCATTCCCCTGTTGTTTCTAAAAACATTAATTTCTCTTCAATTCGACTAGTTCACAAACTTGGTTGTTAAACTGTTGCATATACTCGCAGCTGAGAGTGGCTTACATGGGAGAAAGAACTATTCTGGTGAGCTTGACATGCAGTGATAAAACAGACACGATGGTTAAACTATGCGAGGTGTTCGAATCTTTGAGATTCAAAATCATTACAGCAAATATCACCACTGTCTCTGGGAGGCTTTTGAAGACAGTGTTTATCGAGGTAATTATTCCCATTATCCTCTTCCTAGACACCTACCATGTTCTGTTCTCTTTCCCTTTCCAAATTAAGCTAATTGCGCACATTAAGGGTAGCTGAAACATTTCCTTAATCCATTACTAAGTGAGCTATGTTACTTCTAAACTAAAGTCAAGTCGGGTTATAAAGTTGGAGTTATTATTTCTCGTGAATTCCGTAAATCAAGCCTGAAGAAAATCATAATTTGATTGATTCGAGTAGTAGATAAGTTTGAAGTGCACGAGGGGAAAAGAAGATAGCATTTTACACTTACAGAAAACTCTCTTTTACCATATTTGATGGTAGCATTTTACACTTACAGAAAACTCTCTTTTACCATATTTGATGGTTAAGTTTCAAGTACAGATAGCATTTTCAACTTACAGAAAACTCTCTTTTACCATACTTGGATGGTTACGTTTTTAAGTACAGAAAACTCACTTTTTTCCATATTGGATGGTTCCGTTTTAGGTAGGGTGATTAATCATATTAGGAAGCGAAAGTTTCAAACATCGGTCAATTTACTATAGAAACTATTGAGGAGAGGGTTAAGTATAGAGTTGGACACTGATAGATTACTTTTAAAAAAGATGAATGATCAGAATGCCATAGTGCTCAAGTAAAGGAATCAATCAAGTTTCCACTTTCCACTTTACAGTTTATGTTTGCTGATTTTGGACCACTAGCACTATTCTTGTCAATATACATACCCACCCATCCAAATTAAGCTTCCGTGGTCGCTATGTCAGTGCCACTTGCGGTTTAGTGATTGATAATGGTTCGTACCCTTCAAGACAACATATGCTCAAGATACATTTTCACACGTTTGACACTGGAGAAAGACTTTCAAGGATAGCTCCAGCGTTGTATTGCGTGTTCCAACTTCCAAGTGTCAAAAATTCAGAAAACTTGGTGTTGATGGCTAGGTTTGTGGATGGCAGAAAACGTGCCCAAAATGTTGTTCATCGGATTTTCACGAGCTTTAATTGCTTTTGGAGCTTATGAATCCTGTTGTCATCATCCACCATAATAGGCGCGTCACATTCAAACCCATCATCTTTTGGCCAACTTAAGTCCACACATCTTTTGTCAGAACCAGTAACTGGAGTGACGCGTACAATCGTCGTAGGATGATTTTGGCAGTAGTGTGATTGAATTTTCCACAAGGAAACAAATCTGAAAAATACCCAAATCAGAAGGAAGTCTTGATATAATGATGAGATGGCATAATCACAATTATGGATCAATTACAAGACCAACAGTTCATGATCTTTTAACTGGTAATAGTTATTCATGTCTACCAATTATTGGTTGCATAGTCTTTTCTTTTGATAATGTTTAAAATCCTATACTAAAGCATTTTAGGTCAGAAATCTTTATCAACTAGGATTACAGGATCTTGAGATTTTCCAAAACGAAAGATGAGATGCATTAACTTGATTAAACAAGAATTGTTGTTTAGCCTCTGGTCGCCAAATCTGCACGTATGGGTGGATTAGTTGGGCTACAGTGCATATCGTTCTGAGTACAATAATTGGTGACTGGTGGTCCACGAAATTGATGTTACTTGTCCCCATATGAAACTGTGTGATGTTTGTGTCGGGATATGGACAATTTCACGTATAAAAATAGTAACGTTTTGGTTGGCTTTTATGGATTGGTTTTTTTTTATGTGTGCAATGGACGGCTTGAATCTTTGAGCAATTATGCAACTAATTAAAAATTCGAGTAAATTTAGATAAATAGATAACACAAAATTCAACAAGAATGTTATATTGGCTGTTGTGATCCTGAGTAACCTTTGTTTACCGTTGATTTTGTGTTTTTGCAGGCAGATGAAGAAGAAAAAGACCATGTGAAGATGCAAATTGAAACAGCCATAGCTGCTGTTAGTGATCCTGAAAGTCCAATGAGCATGTAACTATAGACAACATCGAAGAGACGAGAGTTTTATGTGGTCTTTTGGGTATGGTTATCATATTCTGATTGTTCACTGGCTTTGTGTCTTCTTCTCGTTGTTTCGTCTTGGTTTAGGTTCTGCAAATTTTTTTCTTTTCCACTTCTTACCTCCACACACGCTTAGGTTTACTGCTCTTTCTCCAAGAAAATCTGAGTGATTAATGTAAACCATTTCAGAAAATATCAAACACCTTTAGCTCCTTTCAGATAGCTTAACTAACCAGTGCAGCCTTTAGTCCAAATTCAAATATTATCAAACCTTATGTCTTGACCAAAATACTTGGAAGATAGCTTTGAAACTTACTCAAAACTGTAAGTAAACTACGTACTTGCAAGGAAGGGAAATGTCTCATTCACAGTTCTGTTGTACATCAATTACAAGCATGAAGGTTCAACAATCTTACCAAGCAAAGCATATTCTTTGATACACCAACAATAATATGCTAAAATGCCAGAACTTAAGTGGCACCAAACACTTTTGGACTGCTCGCTTTATAGATTCAGCACATGAAGCTGTACAGAGTTTATAGACCAAAACAGACCAAGTTTCTTTAGCTGCATTGGAGAACTTTCTGCGGATCAAGTTGTCCACTGCAGTAACTTGAAGGAACTGCAGAGAGTTCCAGTCGTCCCCTCCACTCCTCTCCGGGCTTGAGCGTCACGGGTTTTTCAATTGCAGCAGCCTCCACACATAACATATGCTTGTATTCCTCGTCACCAAAATCAGCCATAGTCTTAGCCTTCTTGTCCCATGGATTCCACACAACTGCATACAATGCTTTCGGTAAAACAAGAACTATTCACTGATAACAAGCATCTCAAATAACACAAGCAACACTGGCTAGAAGCCGTTGTGCTTTTAAACTAGAGCAATCTAATGATAAATTCAGGGCTCAAGTTTGGAGTGACGGTGATTCTTGAGATGCCTTCTCCGTGCCTCTTTGTCAAAAATGCATTATACTAATTGCATCTAACCGTAAGAGGAATTGGTTGATTCATTGGCTGAAAAGGAACCATTTCATGCCTAAAGATGTTACAGTAGCAATAATCTTTCTGAAAGGGTTATAGTAATATTTGAACCACAGAAACACCATATTCCAACTTATATGAACCTTACCATGGATTATGAAACAAGACTAATGTCGAGTTCTAAAGTTGAGTAGATAGAGCCAAGCTCACCTGCATCTGGAAGTCCATCTTTACGTAAGACAAACGTTCTCTTCTTTTCATGATCCAGGATCGCAATTTTTGTAGGAGTGCTGAGGTATATCTTGTCAATCTGTATAATCAGAAAGGCGTAAGATGTTTACATCCCTGCCTCACACGAAGGTAAGAAAAAAGAAGAATAATCAGTTTCCTCAACTCACTTCTGCTTCAAATGTTATTGCATCCCCTTGTTCAGTAAAACGCTCTTTGGTCTGTAAGTTGTCAAGATAATCCAGTGTCTCTAAACCTTCCACTCTAACTTCACTGAAAACAACAAAACAATTCATAAGGGGCAAAACCAGAGCTCCATAATTGGACATCAAACCAAACTAGCCAGAAGGAAAAAGAAGGTTTTCCCTCAAAGTTCTAGGATCATGAACAAGGTATGCAGTAAAGCTAGCAAAGGTATTTATCAAAAAAATGCTAGGAAAGGATTTCAAGCATACTAACATTAATTGAAAGTTTATAAATTAGTTTTGACTTTAATGCTTTTCCCTATTAAGACCATCCATTTATTCAAGCTCTTTCATTTTCTGTTTCAATACTTATTCCCGGAAATTGATGATAGCTATTAGTTGCTATGAATATTGAGAAAAAGCTTTTGAGACTAAATACTTTGCTTCTCCCTAATTTCTGCCTCTGGCTCTCTCAATCTTCTCTTCGTCACCCTCCTTTTCTACTGTTTTCTGCCACTGTTGTGTTCTTGATTACATATAATGTCATCTTTTGACCACTAGAACTTGCCTTTCAGAACTATTATCGCATTCTTCTTTTGTCAAGGAAAAATGATTAGGAGTTTTCTCGAAGATATACCTCTAGGGGATCATAGTTATTTGAGAGATTCATGAACACTTCTATTCCTGTAATACCTCGTGTTAAGGATCCTTCTCTTTCCTCATCATCTCCCTCTTTCAAAGCGCCATTATGATTCATATTTTTTAGGTTGTTCTTATAAAATATTTCATCACCAGATATTTCAAATATTTCCAACCATTTCCCATCTACAAACAGTCTTTTTCCACCATCAGACTGTAATGAGTCAATCTCAGTCCAAACTATTAATCTCTATTACTAATACTTCATAATGTCCAAAACAAAAGTCCAGATTATCGTAAAGCCTAAACTCATATCAAGTGTGATAGAAAAATTCCCCAAATCAAACCGGCATTTCCTACAACCAAAGATTGTTGAACCCATAAAAAGAGTAAATTTGTATTTCTATTATCTGTTGATAGATGATGATGGTATTTCCAGCAGTTGCAAATTCTCTATCATTGGCAACCTCTCAAAAAGAGTCATAAGAGTTTTAATGTCAGATAAAGATTGTTAAAATCAGAGGTAGACATTCAAAGATAATGAAAATGTGTAGACAAACAGCTATTGACAAATACAGTGGCCACGGAAGAAATGCAAGCTCAGCATGAAAAAATGAAGCATAAATACTACATCAGTCAGACTCAATGACATCACTAAATATAGGTAAATCCTTAGGGGTAAAACAGGTATGAGCAAAGTCAACATCACTAAATATAGGTGAATCCTTAAGAGGTAAAACAGGCATGAACAAAGTCACTAGTAAATTACCAGATGTCTGAAACAGAGAAATAAGTGTGATATGCAAAAGTGAATAAAAATGGCTTCCCATCACTGTTTGTATTCCTAATGCGAGAGGTCAACATTAGATCTCCTCCAGGTCCCAAAGCTACCCTCAGACGGAATTCAAAACTAAAAGCACAAAAAAGATAAGCAAGTAAGCTGCTGTGTATAGGGCACAGTCTTGAAGGATCTAACAACCTACATTAGAAAATAATATAAATGTTGTCAAGTTTCACCTGTGAGGCCAGATCTTCATATCATCCTCAGTAGGCCTAAGGATCAGATCAATAAAAGCCCTACTAGAAGAATTTGTAGGAAAAGGAGGTGGATCGTTATCAATGCTCCAAATCCTATTCCTAGCAAATCCATGCTGCTCCAGAGAACCATAATTACTAAACTGCATAAACAGAACAAGCATGAAAAGTACTACCTTCAATCAGCTCAAACATGAAGAAATTATATAACTAGTACCGACTTGAGGAAAACAAATTGGAATGCCTCCACGAATAGCCTTCGGGGGTTTGAATATTGCCTGTAAAACACATCAACAATAGTTGGTATGGACTGTATGAAATCTAAAAGATCACGTTTTGTGGGCAAATCAGTGGTCATATGCACCCAATCATGTCTGTCCCTAGTTTGCTAAAAGAAAAATCTAAGGAGGCTAAGAGCCATTGAGAAAGCTAAGACAAAGAACTACTACAGATGTGTTTTATGTGCATGTATTGTCCATCTTCCATTACCGGCTCAAATACGAACACATCTGTGGATTTATCACTGCATAAATGGACAGTGTTATGAGAGGATTCAATGGGATTCAATAAAATTTCGGCGGTAGAGTACTAAAATGTAAAAATAGTGAGAAAAATTAACTCAGTATTTCAGAACCAATATGACTGGGGTTGCATCATTTTCTTATGAATGAAATGGTGACTAAGAAAATATGATACTCCCAAAGATGAGAATATTTTTAATTTTTTAACGAAAAGAAAACTTTTTGTGAGAGTATAATTGCTTCAGTATGCATATAAATCAATTTTATAAACTTGAACTAAAAACTCATCTAACAAGTGCCTTTTTTGAGGAGAACATGAAAATGAAAGCTACAAGATGAGTACTCGTTGAACATTAATTTCACTTAACTGTACCTTGAAGTACCAGTTTCAAGCCACTGAAACAGGTTTTCTAGCAAAAACAAAAAAATAAGAAGAAAGCTGAACAAGAGATGCTCTATCCTATACCATGCAGAAGGTTCTTGGTACAATGCACTGTGCACTGCATGTTTAGGTAGACGATTCTCTAAAACAAGGACCAAAATTATGGAGTGGAGAAAGTAAGTCGCCAGAACATTGCATAGCACCTTACTGCTGAGAAAAAGTAATTCTTCTCCATGGTCATTTTTCCAAGATGTCACATGTCCCCCATACAAGTACACCTAACAAAACAAGAAATACACATATATTAATGCAAGTTTGAAAAGTGAAAACTCTTTTTAAAATCTAAAGGAAACATGTTTAGGAACATTCAACACGTAACACTGAAACCAATTGACGAATTCAATTTTCATCCCAGGACATGGGACAAACTTTAAGCAAGACTTGTTTGAGAAAATAAGCAGCTTCGTGATAGAACTCTCAGTAGCTGAGAGATTTTTTTACTGAATATTATTAAATTGTAACGACAATTTCTGTCAAGTTACAAGGTAGTATGCAGCCAACTTCGAGAGTGCTGCTCTCTCCAGCCTAAGGCTCACAGTATATTCTTAGTAAATTGCCTACCTCCCTTCCAATCATTACAGCATTTATATTAACTAACTTCTTACGTCATCCATGTAACAAACTCTACTATTCTCTCCCCTCCCACATGCACGTAACACTCCCCAGCCCCTGACCATAACAGAAAGTGGTACTTTACTCGGTTACCCTTTCCTTCCCCCTTCTAGAATAAACCTTAGTGATAGGAGGTCTAACACTGCTCCCCCCCATAAGTTGCACCTTGTCCTCAAGGTGAAAATCTGGAAATTGTTCCACAATGTCATCAAACTTTTCCCAAGTAGTCTCCGACTCTGCTAAGCCTTCCCACTTGATCAAGACTTCCACTCCTTTGGATCCCCCTAGTGGTCTTACTGCTAAGACTTGTTCATGTTGCACCAGTGGCCCATCTTCCCCTGTCCAGCTATCAGGTAAAATCAGCCTATTTCTATCCTCTCCTACCACGGCTTTGAGTTGTGACACATGGAAGATTGGATGGATTCGGGTTGATTCGGGTAATTGCAATTCATAGGCCACTTCTCCAATCCTTCTCAACACTCGGAATGGACCAAAATACCGTGGGGCCAATTTCTCACTAACTCTTCGTGCTACCGTCAATTGTCTATAAGGAGCAAGCTTCAGCCCTACCATGTCTCCCACTTGGAAAACTACTGCTCTCCTGTGTTGATCAGCCCTGCTTTTCATGTCCATTTGTGCCTTAGATAAGTGCTGTTTGATTTTAGCCAAGTAGTGGTCTCTTTGTTGCAATAAGATATCAACCGACTCCATTCTTGAACCCCTTGATTCCACCTGAAAAATGGGAGGAGGATCTCTTCCATATAATACTTTGAAAGGTGTAGTCTTTAGAGCTACGTGATAGGAGGTATTGTAGCAAAATTCAGCCCAACCCAACCATTTCGCCCATTGCTTGGGTGTATCTCCTTCAAGGCACCTCAAGTAGGCTTCTACTGACCTATTCACCACCTCAGTAGCACCATCAGTTTGAGGATGGTAGGATGAACTGAATTTGAGAACGGTTCCATGCATCTTGAAGAGTTCCCCCCAAAATTTGCTCAAGAAAACCTTATCTCTGTCGGAAACTATCGATCTAGGAAATCCATGTAGCCTCACAATTTCCTTGATGAACACTTCAGCCACTGATTGTGCAGTGTATGGGTGCTTAAGGGGTAAGAAGTGAGCATACTTGCTCAACCTATCCACAACCACTAAGATGGATGCATATCCAAGGGATTTAGGAAGCCTTTCGATAAAATCCATAGTTATATCATCCCATACCTGATTTGGAATGGCAAGTGGCTGCAATAGTCCTGCTGGAGATAATGTTAGATATTTATTCTGCTGACATATTAGACAAGCTGCCACAAATCCATAGATTTCTTTCTTCATACCCTCCCAATATAACTCCCTAGAAATACGCTTATATGTTTTTAACGGTCCTCCATGCCCTCCTAAATGGCTCTCATGAGCATCCTTCATAATTGTCGTTATAAAGGTAGAAGTATGAGGGATCACCAATCTGTCTTTATAGTAGAGTCTGCCTTGCTTCACCGTATATGGGGGCTTGAATCCCGGATATCTACTGACAGCTTCAGCCAACTCCCTCAGCTTGTTATCTGCTGCTATCTCCCGCAAGATTGCTTCCATATCGATTATTTTGCGTGCCATGACAATCCGCAACTCTTCCTCGTACTATACTCGTGATAGAGCATCGGCCACTTTGTTCTCCCTACCCGGTTTGTACTCAATGGCGAAGTCAAAACCCAACAGTTTGGTAATCCATTTCTGATAGTCAGGGTGAATCTCACGTTGCTCTAGCAGAAACTTTAATGGTTTCTGATCAGTCCGAATAACAAATCTATGGCCTAGGAGGTAAGATCTCCATTTCCGGACAGCTAGCACAATAGCCATAAGCCCCCTTTCATAAGCAGATTACCCCTTTCTCTCTGCAGACATTGACTGGCTATAATAAGCAATCGGACGATTATTTTGCATCAGCACTGTTCCCACGCCCGAAGCTGAAGCATCAGTCTCCAAAATGAATGGTTGGTTGAAGTCGGGTAAGGCTAAAACAGGCATGGTGGTCATGGCCTGTTTCAGGCTATTGAAAGCCTTCTCCGCCTCCACAGTCCACTTAAAATTATTCTTCTTGAGCAGCTGCGTCAACGGTCATGCAATGTGGCTGTACCCTTTTACAAATTTTCGGTAATAACCCGTCAACCCTAAGAACCCCCTCAACTCCTTCAAAGTTTCTGGTTTAGGCCACCTTATCATGGCCTCGATTTTGGACTGATCTGCTGCAACCCCTTGTCCTGATACAATGTGACCTAGATATTCCAAGTGAGACTGCCCAAAAACACATTTCTTATAGTTAGCATATAGCTTATGCTCCTCCAAAATATTCAAAGTCACCCTTAAATGTCTTAGATGCTTCTCCTTACTTCTGCTGTAAACTAAGATGTCATCAAAGAATACTAGTATAAATTTTCTAAGATGGGGTTTAAAAATCTGATTCATCAAGGATTGAAATGTTGCCGGGGCATTTGTCAAACCGAAGGGCATTACTATAAATTCATAATGCCCTTCATGAGTGCGGAATGCGGTTTTCTCAATAGCTTCCTCCTTCATCCTTATTTGATGATAACCGGACTTCAAATCGATCTTAGAGAAAATGATTGCCCCACTTAACTCCTCCATCAACTCTTCTATTATGGGTATCAGGAACTTGTCACTTATAGTTACCTTGTTTAGCGCCCGATAATCTACACAAAAACGCCATCCTCCATCTTTTTTCTTAACTAGTAAAACTGGACTAGCATATGGAGATGTGCTAGTTTGAATGATTCCCGAATCTAACATCTCTTTGACCAGCCTCTCAATTTCATTCTTTTGAAAATGAGGATATTTGTAGGGTCGAACCCTGACGGGTCCTTCTCCTTCGATTAGGTGGATGTGATGTTCTCATCCCCTCTTTGGCGGTAATGCCTGCGGCCATTGAAAAACCCCTTTAAACTCTTCCAATAGGCTACTGAATTCCGGGTCAACTAACTTACTCATCCCCTTAAAGTTTTCCTCTGTTTCTGTCATCTACAACATATACACTAAGTCCCCTTCCTTCAGGTCCTTACACAGGGATTTTGCTCTCACCCAAGATTTCGACAAGATGGGATCCCCTTTTATAATAGTTTCTTTCTCCCCCACTCTTATTTTCATAGTCAATGTACACCAATTAGTCAGAACATCACCTAGGGTTCTCAGCCATTTGATGCCAAGAACAACATCTATGCTGCCCAACTTCATTGGCAAGAAGTCCTCACAGATTTCTAGCTCCTGTACCTTCAAATTCAGCTTCCTATAAACCCCACTTCCTGCTACCTTGTCTCCATTACCCACGACTATTTCATACTTGCCTGTGGGATCCCATTTGGAGCTCCATTTTATTGCTAACTCTCTTGAGACAAAATTATGGGTGGCTCCATTGTCAATGAGGATCACCACGGACTCCCCTTCCAACTCCCCTACTACCTTCATCGTCTTGGGTAGGGTTAATCCAGCTGCTGACCTGGTTGAAAGCTCCACATTCTGCAGTTCCACTTCTTGCTCTTCTGCCTCTTCTACATTTTCCAACGTATCAACTTCTAATTCTTCATCTAGGACTGTAATAACCTTCAGGTCTACCATTTTACACCGATGGCCTTGTGTGTATTTCTCGTCGCATTTGAAACATAGCCCCCTTCTCCTCTTCTCTTGTAGCTCACTAAAGGTTAAGCGTTTAAAATTCCCCTCTCCCTTGTCGGTGGCAGTGGCCCTTCCTCTAATGCCACTTTGATTTTCTCCAGCTGTATCCCCTGCCTTGGGTCCACCATAGCCGATTATTCTATTACCCCCCATGACCCTGTTTCGCCCTAGTATTTTATTCTTTTCCTCAATCTGTTGTGCTAACAACATCATTCGACCCAAACTTCTAGGATTGGCAATCAAGAGCTCCACCCTGATCTCTTTAGACAATCCATTCAAAAACGAACTCTCCAGTACTTCATCAAGCAATTCGGGTAATGGAGTAGCTAGCTCCTCAAATTTGCAAATATATTCTTCGACTGTGCCTGTCTGTTTGATGGCTAACGAACGCTGGCATGGGGTCCCTTCTTGGATGGGTCTGAATTTTTTAACAAGCAAATCTTTACATTCCTCCCAATCTCTAATCGGTCTTCGGCCCTCCACCCAACGAAACCATGACAAAGCCTTCTTCTCCATGTTGAGGGACACCAACTCCATTTTCTCCCTATCATTGAATCTGCCCATCGAGAAAAATCGCTCCACCCTATAAATCCACCCATCCGGATCTTCTCCATCAAATACCGGCATCTCCACCTGCCGAGTTCGGCAGTCTCTTCGATGCTCTCCTAGTCGCACAAACCCCGGCGGTGGTTCCTCGGTTCCCCATTCTTCTCTCGGTGGCTCGGGTTCCTGCTCTCCTCCCACCGGTGGCCCACGTCGACTTCCTGCCTGGCTCGCCCACCCCCGAAATGGCTCCAGGTGAGTCAGGTTATTCCACTCGTACTCCCGTGGATGCTCAATCCGACCCACCCAGTCTGGGGAGTGTCGTCGGAGCTCACCCCTTGGTTCGACCCCCGACGTTGGCCCACGACTCCCACCAGCTTCCATCGGCCCTTTCCCTTTGTCCACTCGCATCTCTCCCTCCTTTCGGTGATTGCCCGACGACTCACCACTCTTTCCGGTTTCTCTGTGACTCGCCAACATCGTCATTATCTCACGCAACTCTTTCATCTCGAGCTGGGATCGTTCCCAATTTCTTTGTACTTCTTCTTTCTCCAGTCTCCGTTCCTCCTTCAACAACTCAAAACTCTTCTGAAAATCTTCACGTAAGTTCTTAATTTCCTTCTCAATTCCATCCATCCGATTATCACCCTTCTTGTTAGCCATTGTTAGGATCTTAGCTCTGATACCAGTGATAGAACTCTCAGTAGCTGAGAGATTTTTTTACTGAATATTATTAAATTGTATCGACAATTTCTGTCAAGTTACAAGGTAGTATGCAGCCGACTTCGAGAGTGTTGCTCTCTCTAGCCTAAGGCTCACAGTATATTCTTAGTAAATTGCCTACCTCCCTTCCAATCATTACAGCATTTATATTAACTAACTTCTTACGTCATCCATGTAACAAACTCTACTATTCTCTCCCCTCCCACATGCATGTAACGCTCCCCAGCCCCTGATCATAACAGAAAGTGGTACTTTACTCAGTTACCCTTTCCTTCCCCTTTCTAGAATAAACCTTAGTGATAGGAGGTCTAACACTTCGACCCGAAACCATTTTGATTTTGTGGTTTACAACAATTGGCTGTCTTCTAGACTTTTCACTCAAATTGGTGAATCCGTTGGTAGTCATTGTTGAAAATCTTTCTTAATTGGTGAATCCGTTGGTGGTCATTGTTGAAAATCTTTCTTAAACGAACCAATCTAATAAGAAGAGGTTCTAAACATTTTCAGTTAATAGGAACTCAATGTGGACCAAAATCACTATTCTAATAGCTATCTCGGAAAATTGGATAAATAGAGAACATTAAAGGACATAGTGCTGACAATTACCAGAAACTAAACCACCTGAGTCTTTAGCTTGTATCAACCTAAATCAGTAATCTTCATTGCCTAGGAACATTATTCCTTTCAAGTTGTCTTTATAATTAGCTTTCCACAAACAAGTCAAGAAATCTACATCAAATACCAAACCAAAACACCAACTAATGCTTGGATTTGAAACTGATCATCCCAACCTCAAACAACAAACAGTTGCTTTCTACTGAATCAACCCATGTCTTGATTTTAACAAACCGAAGAACCCTGAACCATAGACCCCAACAAACTCCAATCATAAAATAATCATACACGAAAAGCAGCTCCGTGAATTAAAAAAATGCTTAAAATGATCCAATAGAAATGGAACCGATCAAACTCTAACAAAAGATCTGGCCTTTCCATATCCATCCATATTATACATATACTAAGAGAGAGATTTAGAGCGAATCAATAGCACATAAAAGAAGGTTCATAGCCGCGCGATCGTGCGGCCTTTTAAGGAATCAAAACGTTGACAACCGAAGACAACACAGTGAAACATTAAATTGGAGGACTGAGTACGGCGATCAAAAAGATGTTTACCTCGGCCGAGCTACCACGTGCCTCCCGGAGAACCACCATGTCGAGGCCGTTTATACCCTTGCAAACCTCCACCGGAACCCTATCCCTACCCGTTGCCATAAGAACACACTGACTGACTGTCTCTATCTCTCTATTCTCTGTTCAAGCTATTAGCAGGTTCTTGTTCTTCGCTACTAAGTAAGTGAAAGCATGCAGCTTTAGACTAATAGAAATACCCCAAGCCTCAAAACTTTTCGTTCCCTTGAATCCCTTCTGTACCATGGAAAAAAGACTTCGTCTTTGGTACCTCTGACGTTTATAAGATTGCTTTGTTCGTGAAATTTCGGTTCTTTTGTTATAAATTTTGTTCCGTTACTTGTTCCATACCACTTGCACAGTTGCAGTGTCCATTGCTTTGGGTCCTTATTGCTTCTAAAAGTGAATTGAAAAAAAATTCGCTTTTTGTCGAACGGTAGGCAGTAAAGTAGTAAACTCTACTAAAAAATGGAGAAATGGTGAATGGCATACAATTTAAGCATCTTTTTTTATGGAAACTCACATTGTCACTTCATTGCATGAATACGAGCGAATACGATACAATAAGCATCGCTTTTTTATGGAAACTCACATTGTCACTTCATTGCATGGATATGACTTTCCATTTTTTTGAGATTATGAGGATAATCACAATCTCAATATCGTTAAGATGTGTGGATTAGTTTGAGAAACAACAATTTCTTTTGCAGTACGAGAAAATGGGCTTGGTTGGATTAAGGTAGAGAGAAATGGTTGTCGTACAGGATGAGAGAAAATTTTGCATTTAGAAAAAAAAAAAGAAAACACACTTTTATATATATTATATAATAAAAAAACAAACTGGACTGGTCTTTACACTCTACTGTACACAGTTCCATCCTCAATTGTACAAATAAATCCTAAGCTGTTCGCAATTGTTTGACTCCTAATCACTTCTAAGATCAATTTCCAATCAAAATAATGGGGAAAAAAATCAATCTTCAGAAAGAAAGAAAAAAAAAGGAGAGCAAAACTGCAAACTCACAGCAATAACTGGCAATAAATATTAATGGAAAAAGACCAACCGACATCTAACCAACCGCGAAAAGGAAAGGGGAATCACTCAAAACTATAATTCAAACCAGCAGATGTGGAAGGGAAAATCTTGGATTTTGTCCATCAAATTATAAAAAAAAGGAAGCTTCTTGGGAGCAGAAGCAGCTAAAAATGCACTGATGCTGTCCCTTTGCTGTCTGAGAAACTGAGGTTCTTACTGCAACAAGAAGTAGACTATTTAGAATGCAATTGAGCTTCAAAACTCGAAAAAGATGAATGTGATTGGTAGTGATTACAGATGCTCAAAAATCTATCAAAATTCATTTGGCATATGTTAAGTGTTAAAAAGTTACCTTCTTCCAGCTGCAACTGCATATAGCTGAATGAAAAGCAGCGCTACAACGGAGACTAGAACAAATGCACTGCCATTTTCAGCTTGTTTTGTTTCCACTTGGGCAATTTATAGAAGGCATCCTTTGTCATCCCAAATTTCTCCCTAAACTCTGCTGATGACAGGTAAGTCTGCAGATATTCAACGGGAAAAAGATTAGAAGAGTACTTAAAAGTTGACAACAGGCAATAGATTGCCACTGGTTTATGGTACACCTCTCGCTTTGTCACATCAATTCCGGTAACAGGGTCTTCTGATCCAATCTTGAGGCGTTCGAAAGGATAGGTTGGAAGTCCTTCCTCATCTTCAGCTTCACCTTCTTTCACATCTTCCTGTATGGTGAGGGACCCTATTCTGTTGCTTATAGAGTTCTCTTTTGAGTTTGACTCGGGGGTCGATTTTGGTGCTTCAGGGCCTACAAACATGAAAAGCAATGTTCCTTACGTAAGAACCTAAAGATATCAAGGGTACAATAACCATATAAACTTCTAGAAGCTCAAGTGTATACCTTTGACAGAACGGGGCATAATAAATTGCCGTGCTGGTGGGGGTTGTTCAAAAGATGTACTAAGGGCTGCTATAGCTGATGATTTGGAAGCTACTTTTGAAGAAACTGGGCTCCCAGATTTTGGGTAAAGCTTTCTAACAACTGGTGGTGGAGTTGAAAGATTTCTGTTATTATTCTCAAAATTAGCAGCCAGAGCATTGAAAGCTGGCGACCTGCCCCTCACACGAACTCGTTCAGGGCTGAAAGACACGCTCCTGGAACGCTGTGATTTTTCAGGCACACTAGACCTCCCTCCATATGATACAGGTGTTCTTCGTTTCGGTTTCTGATTATGCATCATACTGTTATCAGAAACCTATTGCTGACAGTGGTAATGACATTGTATGCAGTTTATAATAAACGATCTTTTTAACAGCATCTAAATTAATGAGAAATCACAAAACATCATGTTTGAAAAGCTTTTGATGATA
>JANVCQ010000008.1:1209700-1226487 GCA_025531925.1 Erythroxylum plowmanianum | reverse complement strand
AAACGTGTGAAGAAGGGTGGTTCACTTCCTTCTGCAACAACATATACTGGAGCTTCACGAGATAACTTCTCCAACAGTGGATCTTGCTCTAGAAATTTCTGCCAGTAGCAAAAGGTAACTTTTGGTTAAGTTATGAAACTTAATAATAGCCAAGACAAATTACATAATTCAATCAAATTATATCTGGGTAGCAGCTTAGGACTATATGGTAAACTTCAAAATTTGAAGCATAAATTGTCAAAATCAAAGATACAATTACTGAAGCATCCACAGGTTCAAAAAGTCTCACCTCTCCAATTGTTAATGCATTAGTTTTGCTCTTGGAATCCACCTGTTGGCCCACCCAGACAAAGATCTCTGAGTGACAATCCAGGATTAATATATCTTCAGTCATCAAATCATCATGATTGAAGTTGTAGATCTCAGTAACCTGCAATGACAATTCACCCTTAGAACCAAAGACCTCAGAATAACATGTGGAGGAGACAGGATTCAAAATAGTGAATTGTATACCCACTTACCTTCAAATGTCCTGAATATCGGTATTCATTTGGACAGTATTAATTAGCACATGGAGAAAAAGGAAAAGGAGTCAGAGCTTTAGTAATTAAAACATAACTTGTGGAAACAAAGAAACGTTGTCATTTCTACCTTTTGCAAATACACAAGAGAATAAGTGAGGATCACTTTCAGCTTCCCTTCCAATTTTTTGGCTAGGATATTCAGCTTTTCCTCCTAACAAATCCCAAAACTGCTCAGACTCCGAACCTTCCTTTTGTGGTTTAACCTGTACACTCGGCTGCAAAAGGTTTAAAAGCACATGAAGGTAACTAACAATCACAGGATTATCCAAATAAAACCAAGAATTTTCTGCGCATGAAGGAGGCTCAAACTGTGTCTGCTGAAAATTGCTTCAAAAAGATGATCAAGAAGGGATATAAACCTTTATCAGATCCAGTTGCCTTTCAACAAGTTCCTGGTCCTCTGTGGTTGTCAGGTTTCCAGACCATGTAAAGACACTAGAATCATTATGAAATATGAAACAATAGGAGGAGTTCAAAGACGATCCAACCTGAGAGAGGCAAAAAAAAGAATAAGAAAACATCAACAGCTAATATATGTTCATATTAATCTTAAAAAAATTCAACTAAAAAGTTAAATCCACATTCAATAAATAGAGACCGAAAGATTTTACAAGTTTGATCTAGATATCATTGACATGTTCGTTAGAGGATTATAAATTTTTAATGTAAGCAGGGCCAATAAAACCATTATTGGTATAACAGTACAATTACCCCCGTTGCCTAAAAGATGAAAAATCTAAGAACTTCCTGGAACCAAATAAAAGTACTTAGGATTTACTATCAAACATCATCATACGTTTTATCATTAAAAGTGATGAAGACATACGGATTCAACTTGAATTGCTTGCATATTGTCAGGTCCAGAGCCCTGAACTCGGAATAGTGCAATCCCATCCTCCTCATATGTCTCATCAGGGAGTTCATTCTCTGCAATATAATTCTTGTATCCCACACTAAGGCCACCCTGTTAAACATTAGTCCTAGTTGATTACAGATGCATTTTGTATATCAGCAGAATTCAAAGTCTATTCCATTGTATCTTCATAAGCATACCTTAAAAACGATAAAGCTCTGAAGGATTGAAAAGAATTGAATTGGTTCATTTTCTTCGTAGATGCGAGCCTATGATTAATATAATATAGAATCAGAACCAACTCAAGAAAAAGTATAACAACATGATCACAATAACAGCAATCTCTGGAAGAGAAGGCAACCTGGGCTGGCAGAAATTTGAGCGACTCCACCATCTTGGTTGCCAGTGAAATAGCAGAACCTCTTTCATTCTATTTCAAGAGAAACTCATAATTAGTTCGTAACACCGTGCCAACAAGTAAATGACTACTAAGATGCATAGCTGTATTCACAAGGTACAAAGGTCCATGAGAATAGAAATTAGTTTCTGGTATCAGCAAAACAAATAATTTTCCTCTCTACAAACTACCAAGAATAACCAAACCTTTGCCTGTACGGATAACTACACCAACAAGGATGAATGCGCCAATTTGATTGGCACTCAAAATACACCCAGGAGCAAATTGAATATCTGATGAAAATTTGTGCTTTCTACAGTTTAACTAAATCAACCGCTCAAATGTTGACCAAAAGATGTTTCCAAAATGCAATGATCTATATAATTTCAAATGCAAATTTTCTGACAGATAAAAGAGAAATGTGCAAGAAACATCAAGAAAAACATTAAATGAAGAAGCCTCAACAATTAAAGGTAATGCAGAAAGTACTAGACAACCCTAATTCTTTTCTACTAGCAACAGACACATCAGACTAACGAAGAACTATTTTAACGGACTCATTTTACTCTCTCTCTTGTGTTGGGAGAAAGGTTGAAAGGCAGTTCATAATCAAAAGGAGGTTAGTTGAAAAACTAGAAATTCACCTCCACACTCTTCTTCCCAAACCATGTTCCTATAAGAATTTCCTCCTTGTCTTCTCCTGGATATGAATATTGAAAAATATAGCAATCTCCACTATAAAACTTAAATTGATCTGAAGCTGGAAGAAGAGTCTTTTCATTGCCACTAACACGCCAAACCTGTTGCAACAAATTTCTATTATCAGTATAAATTACAAAAATGGCTCATATTGAAGAAGTAACTTTCCCAGGTATAAATGTTGTTTTAGAGAGAATGCATTTGAACCTCAATTATAAACTTCTTAAATTCATAAAAACAACCTAGTTGTGTTCAAGAACATGCTGTTGTATGAAAACTCTCCTATGGTTCCCATTAATCAGTTTGTTAATAATTAGTACATCTCTTGTGAATTGTTTCCTTTTGTTTTTGGATTGTTATCGTCCCTACTTATAAAATGATAGTCCCTGTCATACAAATCACATGCTTTCATTTCACTAAGTTAAGGAGTATTCCTCTCTCTATAACGCATGTAATTTATCTTTCACACCACTTCTGATTGTACTGTGTATTTGGACAAAGCAGGATTCAGGACAAGTACACTAGATCTATCAAAGATAAGTACCTCGGGCTGCTGTTTTGGAAATTTCTTTGTGTAAATAAAAAATTATATAAAAGAAGTGAGATTTAGGATCTGAGTCAATTAAATAAATGAAACATGTGATCGACCTGCAGATTTCCTGTGACATCAATATATGGTTGAGGCTCTTCTTTCACAGGAGCAGCTTTTAGCAAACCTTTGACATTAACCCCCTGGCGTTTTAGAAGTGCTACAACCAAAATCAATGTAAAACAATAAGCTTAACAAAATTGAAATTACATTAAGGGTTCGATCAATGTAGTAGTTTAAAAAAAAGGCATATACTAATATAACTTACAAGGAAGAGATGACAGTCTTAATAAAGTAGAAAGCTCTCATGGAGGAAGCAAAATGAAAATTTTGAAGTTTGCAAAATGAAAAATTTTGAAGTTTCCAAAGTAATTCCAATTACAAACCTGCAACCTTGCTTCTACCATCCTCAGAGACAGGAACATCAGCAGTCTGAGGCCATGCTTCAAACTTTGACCTGAACATCACAGTCTCAAATCCCTCAATTACACGTATAATGTGGGACTTTGGTCGATCAGCAGCACGAACTAATTCCTGATCAGTTCAATAATACTCATTACTAAAATGATAGCAAATGTTCAATAATGCACATGACTCGGAAGTAAGAATTAAAAATTACTTCTGCAGCTTCACTTGCACTCTTTCTTTCATCAAGAGAAGTATTTCTCCCCATCCACACAAACACTTCCACCCCACAATCTAGAATGTAGCACTTATTTGTGTCCAGCAATTCCCTTGTCAAAGAATCCACCTCGGCAGGTTTTGCCTGTCCCTTCTCAATTCTTTAAAGGAAAAATATATCTCAGAACTACAATATTCTACAATCAGGCAATCTCAATGTCTGCAAACTCAACTATAACTTCACAAAAATAAAAAAGAAAAGAAAATGTGGATATACTGCTTTACACTTTTACTCCACTACAAAGAGAGATATTCATAAATGAGTTATTCTTTGAAATTTTACTTCTACTGCTAAATTGTAATATAATACATAATACAAAAGTGTATTGATAGATAAGTTGTTTAGTTTATGCAGATATTTTGAAGAAAAAGAAGAAAGAGACAAATTACATTCGGATAAACCTCACTAACTGAGACAAAAAGTGAAAGAAAATCAAGGAAGATATCCTTATGAATGACCAAAAGTTTTCATATAAAAAATAACATGTCAATGCATCATCATACTGCAAAAACATAAACAGAACTTAGTCAATATGTTACCCAAAAAGTTTAGTAGAAAAAATCTCAGCAGTCTTATCGTCATCGGCTGTTTTCCTTGGAAGTGGAGCAAAGCCGCCAAACAGACCCCAGAATTCTCCAGATTCAGCATCAGCCATCAATCTCCCATCCTCTATATGAAGAAGGAACAATTAGACCAAAAGTAAACAGTTCAAATATCTTCATGGAGCTCTCTATTTACTACTACACTTACCAATAGCAGCTACATCACATTTTCCATCATGATAAGTATCCTTAATGTACTGGACTACCTCTAGAGCTTTCGCCCTCTCTTGGATGGAAGAGTTAGAGCCATTGAATTGGAAAATTTTTGACTTGGTATCGAGAATGAAAATATCGTCATGGTTAAGTGATGATCGAGCAAAAGGAACCTGTCTCCAAAAACCAGAAAGTAGGAACATAAAATTGGGTGCAAAACAAATTGAGGAATAACTTTACCAATATAAAAGTCAATTCCATAGACTTGCCTCCTTTACATGGACGACATGTTTTCCTCTGCAAACAAATAACCGTGTTTGATGTTCTTCAGCCTCAGCATGTTTAAATCCAGATGCGATGCCACCTTCTTGAGGTATGATACATGGTTTGAAGTAAGATAAGAACTTCTCAGTTTCATGGCCCTGTACTTCACGATATTGTACAGCACGGCCTCCAAGAGCTGCATCAAGTTCAACGGTTTTGATGGCTGCTGTACCTGCTTCATCCTATTTAAGAGATCTGTCGATATAAGGCTGAAAAGAAAATGACAGGATTCCAATTTCCTCAAGCATCAAGAATGTAGAAAACAGCAGCTTACCTGGGAAGTATCTTTACCAAGCCAATAATGAATATCATGGCGCAAGGTACCACTTTTGAGGGCAGTTGTCTGCAGAAAAAGATAGCACCAAAACATAAATTATTCTGTGTCAAGACATTCCACGTATCAAAGAAAATTAAAGACACGGATACTAAATTGGAATTAAAGTCAAAGTCATAAAATCATCAAACCAGTAAAGCCACAGTCTGTAAAGTACAATAGAGACACCCTTGAAGAGAAAGCATAGTCTAGATGTTATAAGTGGGAGAAAGAACCAAATTTCAAAAGCACATTCTCAGTCATGATACATGTGTGAATTAAGAGAGAAAAGAGAAAAAGAACAGATGGCCAACCTTCAAAATGATATAGGAGTCTCCGGTGAAAAATTTCCCATAAGAAGATTTGGGGACAATAACAGGGTGAAAGTTTTCAATCCTCCAAATTTCAAGTCCACTTATTTTAAAGAATTTTCGTGAAGGAAACAATAATATGAAAGATCAAACACGACTTCACACATAAAAAGATTAGATAATATTAGCCATGACAAACCTTGGTCTTTTAACTTCTTAAACATGTACGAGAAAATGGATAAGAAACTGATAAAGCACAATACAACAAATTGAAAGATGCTGTTGCTGTTGAATTTATGAGCAAAGGATACGCTTTCTGTCCAGCGCCTTGAAAAGCTGGATCTAAATCTCTCATGGAAACTGCCATGGTCCTGATCCAATTATGCTATCTGGATTTCCACAATTTCGAGCAAGTTTCAGAGAAAGAATAATTCTGAAATGGAACTGTCGTCATCAATTGAATGTTCTGACACAAACTTCAGAACTAGGCATATATAACACAATCTTTTAAATAGAATAAATTACTGAATAACAAAACTTGAACCATAAGGATACATCATGTTCTTGATTAATTGCTAAGTAGGAACTTTAGTAGTAGTCAAGCTTGGAATATTATCATGAAACTAGGCCAAAATCTTGTTAATATAATATGAGCGATGCTAGCATTTTAATTAACACAATGAAAGGCTTGAGTTTCTTTTATTCTGAATCACCATTATCTACTGAAAATTATGCAATGTGTCTAAAATCTGCTCACAATTGCATATTCCCAAATTATTATGGTTATTTACATGGTTGTACTGAACAAATTTTAGCCATCAACTGAGATGCGCATTAATATCTATGGACTAATCCTATAACAAAGGGAATCCACAAAAGGAACCCAAAAAACTCATCAAATTCTGATACAATCAGTACCTGAGTGTGAAATATTGTCCATCAGTCAGTAGGACTCTGGCATCGTCTTAATAATTCCTTAACTCAGTGATTTGTTAGAATTAGTTCCCTTCTAAACTTCTTAGTTCCAAAAAGTATCCCAGAACTAAATTTTCCATAAGAATCAACAGAAAGACCTTTCCTTGAAATTGTAGAACCACGTTTCTGCTAGTAATACAATGGATGCCAAACTTAACAATTAAGATATACCTTGTCTAATGACACTAAAGACCTGATAACCAGCCTAACGACTGTTTCCATTACCAACCTACTTCTTCAGTTTCTACCCATCTAATTGGTTCCTCGCATCAGATACAATGGCTCGTTAACAACCGTGAGTGGAGAAAACGATCCACAACCAGCCAATTGTTGGCAAAAACCAGCAAATATATGACTCTTAAACACCCAACACAATGTAGTTACATAAATCAACCAAACCACGTAGACAGTACATCGAGAAATGAAGTCCGGCCAGAAAGAATTTGGAGCGATAACCAAAGCAAAAGCAGAAGGCAATAATTCAACACAATAAAATAGTAAAATATCTAAACATAACAAGAAATTTTGCGATTTACAACCCGTTGTCATGCAATACAACCATAATTATAAAGCATCAACATTGCCAACTATATATAACCATTATCAAAATGTCATAAGAAAAGGTCAGCCGCATGGCTCAGATACCAATCTTCGAACCGGATCAAAAAAACATTGGTAAAACACGCAAACTGAACAATAAGAAGACCGAAAGAACAAAATTTCATTACAAACAAAAATCCCATATATCAGTTCCACGAGCACCCGATGTCCATAACGGGTGGTATAGGATAAGGCAGACGTTACTTCAAAAAATCTAGAATCCAAACGGACTGAAAATTGATTAAAAAGCGAAAATTGGCAACCATGGAACAAAAGTACCTGCTCTCTGAGAAGATAATCCAATACAGGAGCGATCCAGATCCAATCTAAAGAACACGATTAAGAGAGTATCATTCAAATCGGAAGTGTTCTTGGTGTCAAGGAAAAAGCTAGAAAGAGGTAGAAAATAGAAAAGTTGAGAGAGAGAGAGCGAGTTAGAGGAAAGTGGGGCTAAAGGAGAGAAAAGCAAGAAGAAGAATATCAATACGTCTAATACCAAATGAAGTCTAGAGAGAGAAACTAAAAGAGAGAGACATGAGGGAATAATTACTAGTGCCAGGCGTGCTTATCACTAACGGCAACAAAAGGCTACACCCAGAAGAACTCAATAACTGCTGTTACCATTTATGGACAATAAGATTGTTAAAGATCTAATCTTTCTTAAATTCCTATCAATAACAGCGTCAGAAAAAATAATTCCGACAAGATAATACTAGGATTACTGTCTGGGTTTTTGTTAAAAATATTTGTTATAAATCCATTGTTAAGTTCTGCTTCCTTTCGCTTCCACTATACATTTAATGAGAATGTTACGAAAGAAGAGTTCTTTTCATTTTTGTCCTCACCAGCATTTGCAGCTATAACATTCACAGGAAGGGAAAAAGCTAGCAAAACTCGCCATTCCTTCCATGAAAATAAATCAGATGACAGTAATGAAAAGGAAATAAAACTTCCAAGTGAATCGTGGAGGAAAAAGGGAGGTAACTTAACCTGCCTTTTATGGCTTCACCAATCTAAAAAATTAATCTTTTTGTTCTTTTAGCATTCTGGGTGTTAGGAACTGTTGTTAATTTATGTAAACGGAACAATTAAACAAGGAAACGAAAGACGGAGAAAAAGGTAGGAGCTAGAGTGAAAAAGTTGGTACCTTTACGAGTTCATCAACAAGTTTTACAGGTGGAATTTGCTGGAATTGGGATTGGAATCTTTTGTTACGTAATGCATGTAGAATGCGAATGTATCACTTGGACCACATAATCAAATACATATCTTTTTGTTTATGCAGAAAAAGAAATCACAGAATTGAGAAGAGAATCCTGGTTAATATTTAGAAACTAGCAAAAAAAAAAATCGTCTTTTCTTTGTTTGTGTGTGATAGAGACAGAGAGATGGTCCGAGAAAGACTAGAAATTTATGGTAGGTGATGGTGTGTAGAATGCTGAGTTCCGATTTGTTAGGAAAGCAATGGAAAATGAAATGAAAGGAAGAAACGGTATTAGTGTAGGCCACTGCCCATCATTCATGCATCACCATAAAAGCCAAAAGGTTGTGCTTTGTTCATGCTTTACCATTAAATACAAGACTTTGCCCATGTTCCTATCATCTCTTCTACTTAATGGTTGAGTTGCCAAGTCCGTACTTGAGATTATTTGATCTAACATAACAAGAAAGTGTATAACAAATTTGAATTTCACACAATATTTAATATTAAAAAAATTCAAGAAGATGTATACATTTCAACAACTATATAAAAAATAAAACTTTCGTTTTTTAATAATAAAAATAATTTAATTTATTAATTACTTTATCATGTAATTGATTCATATAATGTCGTGAAAAGTATGATGTATTAATATTACCAAGGTATTCTCTTATTTGGTGAACCAAACTATACAAAATATGACGATATTGCATTGTCACGCAACAAATGTAAATCGAAATCTGAAATTTAATACTTCCTATGTTCTTGGCATAAGACCTATTCCCATTAACCAATTTAACTAACTACTATCGTCATACAACTCATTCGAAGCGGAAACCATGAAAGTCTCCCTAATTTCTCGATCCCCCTGGAATCTCCTGAGTAACTATTATAGCTTCCTCTTCAAAGCTCTTTCCTTTATCTTCTCCAGTAAGCCTCCTCTTACGCTAAGATCCACAACTCCACTTCTCTCCACCTTGTCACTCTCGGGAGATTGCCGTCATTGTCTCCCTCATCGCGTCGTCCATCTATCTGCTTGGATTCTTTGGCATCGATTTGGTTCAGTCCTTCATTGCACAAGCCTCCAACGATGCTTGGGACCTCGACGACGATACCACCACCGATCCTAATTATCTCCTCAAAGAAGATCATCGCCTCGTCACTGTTCCTCCTATTAGAGGCTTATCGTATTGTAACAACCTGTAACAGCCACTGACCTGTTCAAAATCAAATCTCATTCAAACTTGTTATCCCGTAGTTTCAGGAATTAGTTTTCCAACTACTCGATAGTTTAGGATTATAGCAAAAGAGTTGTTATCTTGTTCTTATATATAACTATTGTGAATGTCAATAGAAGAATTGAGCTTTAATCTATCATGATATCAGAGCATTAGCTGATCCGTTTTCTCCTTTCCCTTAATCTATCATCTCAGTTATTCGTTCCATGGCCACCGAAAACACTAGTTCAACTATTCTTCAAACCAATGAATCGAACCAAACACTCATCGCTATTAATGTTGCTGCACAAACTCCTCTCAAACTCACTTCCACCAATTATCTCTCCTGGAAACTCCAGTCCCAAACTATCTTTATTGGCTACGACCTGCTTGGCTATGTTGATGGCTCCAAACCTTGTCCAGAAGCCACCATTACACGACCTAATACAACCAGACCAAACCCCAATTATACTCTCTGGACCCATTAGGATCAATTGATCCTTAATGCAATCATTGGCTCCCTATCACCAACCATCATTCCATTCATTGCTAAAGCCAAGACCTTTAGAGAAGCTTGGACTATCTTAGCCAATACCTATGCCAAACCCTCTCATGGCCACTTCAAACAAATCAAAAGTCAACTCAAAAATATCATCAAAGGATCCCTAACCATCACTGAATTTATGCAATTAATCAAAGCCAAAGCAGATGATCTTGCTCTTCTTGGGGCCCCACTTGATAAAGGAGAAATCACCGATAAAATTCCCAATGGTCTCAATGATGACTACAAAGAGTTGGTTCGTGCTGTCCAAGCATGAGATAACTCCATCACCTTTGAAGAACTCCATGAAAAACTCCTCACTTTGGAAGTCTCTATTCAATCAAACAAAGATGAGCGGCACCAATATCCAGCCACTGCCAATCCCACATCCAAATCCAATAAAAACTGGCGCTCGACCAACCCTCAACACAATACCAACTGGCATACACGTGCTACTACCAATGTAGGCTCCTCTACCTCACCAGGATCTCGACCTCCTCCTAAACCATATCTTGGCAACTGTCAAATCTACAGGATCCAAGGCCATACGGCCAAGCAATGCTCCTCCTTTCGCCTAGTCCCAGTTCAAACGTCACCCACAACCAACACATCTCCACCCAACACTTCCTAGCAATCACAAGCCCATCTTGCCACCCATTCTTCCACCAATCCTTCATGGCTTCTTGATAGCAGTGCATCTCACCATGTCACTTTTGACCTCAACAACCTCTCATTGCATACACCATACATAGGCAACGATGATATCATGATCGGAGATGGCTCTAATCTTCCCATCACTCGCACAGGTTCCACCTCTCTACATACTCCTCATCATATATTATCATTAAACAATGTTCTCTGTGTACCCTCTATGCAAAAAAAAATTAATCTCTAAATCTCAATTTTGTTGCTCTAACAAAGCATCCAATAGAGTTCATACCAAATTCTTTTCTTGTGAAGGACCTTCGCACAGGAACAACGCTACTGAAAGGACACACTAAAGATGGTGTTTATGAGTGGCCAACATCTTCTCCATTGATTGCTTTCTCTACAATAAAGACCGCCTCTTTCGACTGGCATCATAGGTTAGGACACCCTGCATTTCCAATCCTTAAACATATTATTTCCAACAACCATTTAGGATTATCTTCTTCAGTATTATCTCATGATTCTTCTTGTAATGCTTGTCTCTGCAATAAAAGTCACAAATTGTCATTCTCTAAACCCACAGTTGTCTCTACGCGACCCCTTGACATTATATTTTCAGATGTTTGGACCTCCCCAATTTTGTCAACCAATGGGTTCAAATACTATGTCATCTTCATTGATCATTTCATTAAAGATATCTAGTTTTATCCACTTAAACACAAATCTGAGGTCAAAGAAGTTTTTATCAGATTCAAAGCTATTACAGAAAATCACTTCCAATCATCCATCAAAACTCTCTACTCAGACAATAACGGTGAGTATCTCGCCCTAGCCAATTTCTTATCCACCGCTGGTATCACACATTCTAACCACTCCACCCACACAATGGTTACTCTGAAAGAAGACATCTCCATATTGTTGAAACAGGCCTTGCTTTACCCTCTCATGCTTCCTTACCAATTTCCTATTGGCCCTATGTCTTTGCTACAGTCGTTTATCTCATAAACCGACTGCCCACACCCACCTTAAATCTCATTTCCCCTTACCAAAAAATATTTCATGCCACACCAAATTATTCTAAATTAAAAATTTATGGTTGCATATGCTATCCCTGGCTTAAACCCTATACATCACACAAACTATAACCACAATCCAAGCCTTGTGTTTTTCTTGGCTACTCCCTCACCCAAAGCACCTACTATTGTCTCGATCCGTCGAACTCCAAAATCTATGTCTCCAGGCATGTCAAATTCGTTGAGTCTCAATTTCCATATGTCTCACTGTCCAGTCCATTACCTAGTCATCCACCCAATCCTATTAACTCCTGGATACCTCCACCTATTTCGGTTATACCTACTCCTCCCCGGCCATCACTCACGCCCTCATCTGAGGTTGCCGTCCCTCAGCACCTCCCTTGTGAAGCTTCAGCATCCTCTGTTGTGCCAAACCCATCCTCTAGTCCACCTCCTGACATCCAAACAACTGTAATCAACCCCACCTCAACACAACCTACTTCAATTGAATCAATTCCCATTCCCACTCACTCCATGACCACACGAGCTAAGAACCACATTCATAAGCCCATCCAAAAATTGAATCTTCATACCCAACTTATAACTTCCAATGACCTTGAACCAACATCGGTAACTACCGCACTCACTAATCCTAAATGGCGTCAGGCCATGTCTGTGGAGTTTGATGCTTTAGTTCGAAATGGCACATGGGATCTTGTACCACCTACTTCTACCCAGAACATTGTATGCTATAAATGGATTTTTCGCATCAAACGTAACTCTGATGGTTCCATTGACAGGTACAAAGCCCGATTGGTAGCAAAAGGCTTTCATCAATGCTCAGGAGTTGATTATCTAGAAACTTTCAGTCCTGTTATCAAACCAACAACTGTTCGGGTTGTTCTAAGCCTTATAATTTCTCGAGGTTGGACAATACGACAACTTGATGTAAACAATGCCTTTCTTCAAGGACACCTCTCCAAAACTATTTTCACGCAACAACCACCTGGCTTTGTTGATCAAGATCGTTCGTCCTATGTCTGCAGGCTTCGAAAGGCAATCTACGGTCTTAAACAAGCACCTCGGGCCTGATATCATGAACTTCGCACTTTTCTACTTCAGTCAGGCGTTAAAAATTCTACTGTAGATACTTCTCTATTTGTGCTCACGGCTACTGGTCATATTATTTACATCTTTGTCTATGTTGATAATTTAATCATCACTGGTAACAGTAATCAACAGGTTGACTCCTTTGTTACTGCACTTGCTCAACAATTTTCCATCAAAGATCTCGATCAGTTATCATATTTCTTAGGTGTGGAAGTCGTACCCAATCGGCATGGCATCTTGCTCTCTCAAAGGCGGTACATCCTAGATATATTAGCTCGCACTAAAATGACCGATGCCAAACCTGTGCTCACACCCATTCCAACCAGCCCACCGTTACTGTTAAAATCGGGTACACCATTACCTGACCCCACAGAGTATCAAACTATTGTTGGCAGCCTTCAATATCTTCTGCTTACAAAGCCTGACATCGCCTTTGCTGTTAACAAACTCTCTCAATATATGCATGCACCAACAACAGAACATTGGACTTTTGTTAAACGATTGCTACGATATCTCTGTGGAACTATCAATGAAGGCCTACAAATCCATCGCCAGTCACCGTTACACCTTCATGCCTTTTCAAATCAGCCTCATCATGACAACCTACAGAATTTACAAGCATTTATAGATGTAGATTGGGTAGGAAACAAGAACGATTATTCTTCCATCAGTGCCTATGTCATCTATCTTGGTGGCAATCCTGTCTCTTGGAGCTCTAAGAAGCAAAAAACAGTGGCTCGATCGTCCACTGAAGTCGAATACAGGTCGGTGGCTAATACCGCAGCAGAACTCAACTGGCTTACTTCTCTTCTCACTAACCTTGGGATACGACTCACTCGTTGTCTGATTATCTACTGTGACAATGTTGGTGCCACTCAGCTCTGTTCCAATCCCGTATTTCACTCCAGAATGAAACATGTTGCAATAGATTTCCACTTCATTTGGGAACAAGTCCAAAATGGAGTCCTACGTGTTGCGCATGTCTCTTTAGCCGACCAACTTGTTGATGCACTTACCAAGCCTCTTCTATGGGGTCGTTTCCTTGATCTCAAATCCAAGATTGGAGTTCTCTCTCGAGCTCCATCTTGAGGGGGCATATTAGAGGCTTATTGTACTGTAACAACCTGTAAAAGCACTGACCTGTTCAAAATCAAATCTCATTCAAACGTGCTATCCCGTAGTTTCAGGAATTAGTTTTTCAACTGCTCGATAGTTTAGGATTATAGCAAAAGAGTTGTTATCTTGTTCTTGTATATAACTACTGTGAATGTCAATAGAAGAATTGAGCTTTAATCTATCACCTCCTCCGATTTCTACTCCTCCTCCCCTAATTTCATCTTTAGCCTCCCAGGAAGACGAGGAGATCATCAAATCAATTGTTTTTGGTACCATCCCTTCGTATTCGATGGAATCCAAGCTTGGCGATTGCAAACGTGCGACTCTTATATGGCGGGAGGCTATCTAGAGGTACCCGAAGGTCGCCTGAGGGTCTGCCTATCGAAGGATTTGACTACGACTCTGTTTTAGAACAGTGTTGTGAAATGTCGGTTGGGTATGTGCAAATTTCGGTGAGCATCGCTGGTCCGTTGCTGCTTGACGGAGACAGACAAGTGAGTTTTGCTTAGTCAAAAAAAGGTAGCACTTACAGGAAAGGGAGAAGCTCATGCAGAAGTTCAACGAGAACTCTTACTCATAAATCATGTGAGTTAGCAGTCCAAATAAACCCTTTGTTAACGGAATAGAATTGACAAAACTAAAAAATTATAGGATTGACAAATGAAAACTAGATGTACTTGAGAAAAATACAGAAGTAAGAGGACAAAAAATTTTGTTATCCCTTTTAGTAATGATAAGATGCCAAATGTCTGCATACTTGTAAGATATCGATCTCCATTATTATTACTCTAGGTAGGTGGCATTGTTGATCAATCGGTAAGGTTTGGAAAAGTTACAATAGCAATTCTAGGTATTAAGTTCGCACCTGATCAGCCTGTTGAGCAACTGGGTATCAGTGGGGTGCTTGTTTTAGATGCTCTAATAGATAGTCCAGCGGGCAAAGCTGTATGCTTCATTTTTTCTCTTTCATTTTTTAAAACATGCATCTTGTTTTTAGTATTTCTAGACAAATTTCTATACAGAAGCGAGTCAAAATCCTCTAAGCCAGACACAAAAATTGATTTTTGTTCAATTTCAACACGTCTCTTTGCTGTATATGATGCATGATTCTTATACTTCAGGGACTGCTACCAACAAAGCGCGACTCCTTTGATTGGCTTATTCTGGGTTGACATCATAACATCTGTAAATGGCAAAAAAGTTACAAACGGTAGTGACTTGTACAAAATTCTTGACCAATTTAAAGTGGGTGAAAAGGTATAGCATTCACTTCACCTATTCTTTTACCTTTGGTTTTAGGACATTAGATTTGTGGTGTTTCTAGAAGATACTTGTTACATTTCTGCATTGAATTTAACTAGCTCTCATGTAGTGGGGAAACTAAGTTATACTATCATGTAGAAGTTAGGTAGTTGTATGTAAAGTATGGGAACAGTTATTTTCCCCTAGCTACTCACTTTATGTTAGGCTCTTAATCTATGTGTTGGCTGTAGAACCATTTTTGTAAGTATTGGAGACATAATCTTTGTCATCTTCATTTGATTTACTAGATAAAACTTTCCTTTCTAGGATTTTTCAGTGGAAATTATTTCCTTTTTTCCTGTTATTTGCTTCTTAATCTAGTGATCTAGCACAGGTAGAACTTGTTTATATGCAATGTCCATTAATTTTGTTGTGCTTACACCATCTTATTCTTGTGATAAACTAGTCAATAGTTGTTCAAGCATGATGCAAGTTCATTTGATGCCTGAAATATTTTGATGATCAGGTGGTGGTAGAGGTATTACGTGGTGATCACAAGGAAAAGATTCCTGTAGTACTTGAACCAAAGCCTGATGAATCATGATATGTGAAGGTCGTGGCCTATAAATTGAATACAGCGCATGAACAAGATACTACTCTCAGGTTTGGATGCTATTCCTTTCAGGATAAAGGATCTTGTTGTACATATATCAGGAATTGTATTCTTTAATAACAGTCATTAAGATGATGTATCAATGAATGTGTTGTATCAATCTCTTTGAAAACTTTGAAGGTTCCATTCATTTTCCAAGATCTTTATATCACATCATAGAACAAATGTTAGTGTTTTATTGTCAAGACATCATTTAGGAAAGGAAATGAAAATTCATGATTCTGAGGACTTGCTTTGGAGCATAAAAAGAAAATTTCCTGAATTTCAGTCTTTCCTTGTACACACAAGTCTGCTATTGACTTCATATCAAACATAACACTATATAATGGATTCTTGTTATGCCAGTAGAAAGAAATTTAGAAAGAGTGTTGGGGATATTTTCAGCATACTTTGACACTCTAAATTGGAATAAATGGTATCACTATGCATAGAGTATTCTTAAGTGAATTTTGTTATAGTAGTATAATATCATGCTTATTTCCGGATGTTTTGTCTATGTCATCATACAAAACATGGAGTTGAATTCTTTAATTATCTTGTTAGAGTTTGGATTTTACTTAGCTAAGCTTAATTAAGGCTTTATTTTCATATCTTATCTTGATTGATTTTATTTTTTCACAATTACACGACCCTGAAGTTCACATTCAAAAAAGAAAAGATGGATCATGTGTTAGAATAAATCAAACTCATCTCACACACTCAATAGGGTATATCATTTATTTTATAATTTCTTGCAGAGACTTGAATTGAGAATGAAACTTTACATAGATATTGAAGTACTGGAAATTTTAAAATTTTGGGGGATTTTTTTGCAAAATTTTCAAAAATTTTCAAAATCTCCCTCCCTCCCTCCTACCTCTCCTTCCCCCCCTTTTTTCAAAGTTTTTAAAATAATAATAAATATTTTATTACTAATAATAATTATAAATTAAATAAAACTTAAA
>JANVCQ010000008.1:1171475-1209600 GCA_025531925.1 Erythroxylum plowmanianum | reverse complement strand
TAATTATTAAATTAATTTTATATATTAAATTAAAATTGTGATTATGTCTAATTAAATATAAAATGAAATGGAATGTGAAAAAATAACAATTCTAAAAAATAATTCAAAATTTTGATAAAACACAAAAATTTGAATTATTTTTATTATTTTACAATAAATGATTATATTTAGATAATTATTATATATAGATATATATTATATATAGACAATTATTATATATAGAAATAATTAAAATATAATAAAGACATATATAAACTAAAATGGATAAGATATAAACAAAAGCTAAATTAAATAAACTACAACTATACAATATGATAATGAACTATTTTATAATTTTTAAAAAATTTAGGGACTATTTCATAAATTTAAAAAAATACCAGAAACGATATCCGGTATCGGTACAGTTCCGTTCCAGAACTAAATCCAATATCAAGTATGGTACAGCATTCATAACTTTGCTGGCGATGCAATAGGCATGAACATGGTTTCAAAAGCTGGTCAAATTTTGCTTGACTTTCTTCAGATTAAATTCGCTGGCATTGATTTCATGGCTTATCTGGTATTAAACTCGTTTTTCCTAAGTGGTTATGTTATTTATTATACCTGGTGGGGAGGTTATGTTATTGTTATTCATTGATTATCTAGGTAATTTCTGTTCAGACAAGAAAGCTACAGCTATAAACTGGATTAAAGGGCATGGTAAATCAGTAGTTTGTGAGGCAATAGTCGCAATTTATTCCCATCATCGAACGGCCCCAATATTTCACTCTACTTTCTCGATCCCTCTGGAATCTCCTGAGCAACTATTATAGCGTCCTCTTCAAAATCCATTCCAATCAATGAAGCATCTTTGATATACCAATATATGTATGCTGCATCCATCATCCATGCCCCATATAATCCTCTTTCGCTCGATCTCTAACCCTGTGTCTTCGATCTCCAGTCGGTTCACTCGTTTCCTGCGCTCGAGGTAGGCTCTCGTGATCTCTCTCCCAACTGACGATTCCAACTCAGTGACTCGATGAGTCAATTCTCTCGAATCTCCCTTTTGTTGTCTCGATTGGGCATGTTTAAGATCTTATGCTTTTTGTCCGATTAGGATTTGTTCAGAAGAAGGATATGAATTGCAGATCCCTACATGGATTTGGTACTAGTATTTTTTGTGTATATCATGTATGTTTATGTATAGATATGAACATGGATGCTTGAGTTAGGTTGTGGGATCCGTAATTTTCATAAATGGGAATGGACAGTAATCGGAACATTGGATTACCATATTCCAACTCATGTTACTTTCAGACTCTTTGAAAGTCGCTCGGTATATAAGCTCACTTGTTCATTTTCCTATCTTTCTTTCCATTTGATTTTCTATATATGTAGTCGTTATCTCTAGAGAAGTCTTTTTGGGTTGAAGTTGATATCCTGTGCTATATTAGGGTAACTTGGTGCCTTTTTGGTTGTTGTTTGTGAAGGTGTATGTTATCGTCGCCATTACTTGGTGCCTTTGTAGTTATTGTTTGTAACCTAGAATTACAAAGGCAATTGTCTTTGTAATTCTAGTTTTTCCCCCTTTTTTTGTAGTTATCAACTTAAATTGTTATGTATATGAACAAATAAGGAGGTATTTTTATGTCTTTGTGCTTGCAGCTTGGATTTGTGGAGAAGAACATCCTGAACTGTGACTTTGATCTGGTGTTATCAGATCCTAATGATGCTAACACAAACAACACTACCCTATTCTCTGATGATACATATGACAAGTCTCGGAGGAGCACAAATTCATAAATGGGTTTGTCAGCTCATCAGGAAGATAAGGTTAGTATATTATGGACTTGAATATAACATAATGGCACGTAGTTACTTGTGCTGTTTATGAATTCTTACTGGGAGCTAGAGATCGCCTAGTGGAAGGAAGTTATTTTAATAGATCCTTCTGCAATAATTTGGTGCAATTTTTTTGTAGTTTCTTTCTCCTTTATTACCACCTTTCTAATTTGGCTTTTGACATTTGTTGTTTTCCTTAACATTCCCACAGTTCTGTTGTTCTATGGAGAGTCACTATTTGTAATGATTGTAGATTCGATCTCTTGAGGCTGTCCACAAAATCGTCAAGGAGTTTCTTAGGTCTTTTATGAATACTCTACGTGTTCCACTCAACAACAAGTAGAAGAATTATGTGTAATGATTGTAGATTTGAGTGAAACACTTTAACGTTAAACACTTGAGTGTAAGAGAGAAATCTGTGAGAAGAATTCAATTTGGTTTCATATTTACTTTTGAGCAAAGATATCTGATTTTGACTTTGTTTATTTGTATCGGTGAAAAGCGATTATGATATGTGTTGCAACTTAAGTCTTACTGGCCCAAGTTAATGGATTGTGTGTACTTAATTTTATGAGGGATGAATTGATTAGGTGTAGTGGTTTGGCATATTTGCTCGAGAGCAAGCAAAGGCTTGATGTAGGGGAATTTGTTAAGTTATCATTTTGTACTTATTTTGTATTTTATTTTCTTATGCATTTAAATTATTATTCAAAATTAATGAAATTGTCTCTTAATTGTTCTCTAATGAATTTCAACACTTTAGAGATGAAATTGAATAAAAAAGATGCAAAAGAAACAAAGAAATCTGAAATTCCAGATTGACAACAAATTCAGTGACTAAGCTTGGGCACGTGCAAGAGTGGAAAAAAATCTGCAAATCTACTATTCAAATCTGATTCGTTTGAGATTTTCATAATCTTGGAAGATCAGATTGTTGGAGATTTGCAATCTGAACACGTGGGAGATGTGATCTGCAAAAGATGATGAGAAAAGAAGGGATCGAGAAGGCATAAAAAGAGGAAAATTTTTTACTATTCATGTTATCCCTTAAGTTAGCATAGTTTTAGAATTTTTTGCAGTATTTTTATTTTCAATTCTATTCAGTTTTCGTTTATGCACTTTTCTTCAATGGATTTTCGTATTCTTTAGGAAAAGATAGGGATGGAGACTATGTAATTTGTTATTTCTTTAATTTTCAATTCCATTATGAGTAACTGTAACCCTTTTCTTGGTTGAAGGGAACCATGTTATCATCTATTATGTGTGAGATGTTTCAATGAAATTTGTTTTGTTGATGAGTATTGACTATCTTCCGACTTACTTTTTCTAATTGAATTGATTGATTTCTAGGTGCGCAACTAGGAATTGATTCGATTAATAGCTAGATTAATAAAATATGACATTCAGTTTTGTTAATCACAAGTAGCAATTAACATTACCTTCTTTACGTTAGAGTTGGAAATTCTAAGAAGGTACTTATCTTGATTAATTGCATGTCGTACATATATTATCTTGTTCATTAATTTCTTAGTTCTTAAATCTATTATTCAGTTGAACCTACAATAGTATCTAGATTATTGATTAATAATAATGTTTAGAATACATGTTTCTAGTTATTTACACTTAAGAGAAAACATTCCCCAATGAATGTTCATTAATGAACTGAAATTTTATATCGAGGATCTATTTTAGCGTGATAACATTGGTAATTCGAAACTAAGGTTTTTCTATTAAATTTTCAGATCCAATTACTTTTACTAATTTCATATTTTTGTTATTTCTACATTCTTAATTTTTATGTGAATTGCAAACCTCCCCACCCCCTCCCTTTTCGTTACTTTGTTTTAGTTTTAAAAATTGTTAACCTTTATCGTTAAAATTTCTTGTGGGATCGATACCTACTTTTCACTACTACATTAATATGTATTAACAGAAGTTGGTTTCTTTTTGAATTTGGTTGCAGAAGGTAGTAATGAAATAAAAATCTATTAAGCTTTCTATAAGTAAGAATCTCACTTAAAGAAGGAATAATAGCCAAGGGGAGAATCTCGACAATAAAAGGCTCGTATCAATTCTTATTCATATCTCTGCATGCATAATATTTATAGACAATTAAAATAACTAATTGCCTAGAATGACTGACCCTCTAACTATCTAACTACGGAATAGAGTTCTAAATTAACTAGTAAACATAGCTGACTACTATCTAGAATACGTAATTGACCCCTATTTAGAATACGTAGAATAGTCCTAAAACAATTAAAACTAGTTAACATGTCGCTTCCTTCTGGAGTACGTAATCAGGGGTGTATCACATCTCCAATAGGAGAAATTGTTTATCACTTTTACATTAAGACACCAAGGATGTTGATAGAAACATTTGTAGCTTTTCCTAAGGGATAAACTGCTTAAGGCTCTGATATGTGAATAATTATGATTACTTTGGTAATCGATCTCTCATTTTGATCTCAAAATATAGTGATCAAAATTTTCATGATGCCATTTGTTATTATGATGTATGACTGCAAGACTCTACCTGACACTACATCAGCCCTTCCTCCTCGGGACATATAGGTCTTATTTGATGATTCGTGTGCGTGTGAGCATGAATTTCACGAGGAACTACTGTATATACCTCGTAAAGTGAGAAGTATTTGTCATATATCCTGGTTTTTTTTTAATGCATGCGTGCTGTATTTTCCAACTTAATTTACTGAGTTTGTTACTAACTGAGGCAATTAAGAAAGATCTATTCGTAACGTTTTGTTCCTCTGAAAAATGTATCTTAGTTTAGCAGTTAATGGATGTGTAAAAAATTTTCTGAAGGGTTAACTGTGACATCGTCCTTGATTGTTCCATATGATGCATCTGTCGATGAATCTTTTTTTTATATAAAAGGGAAACAGCTAGTACAAACTACATCACAAAACGAGAAAAACAGACTCCCGCTAAATCCTCTAGAAGGATCATGTGACACCCGATGGGTGTAGTAGTAAAATAAGTAACGGCATCTACCAGCTGCCCAGCATAGTGAACAAGCCAGTCGGCACATCTGTTGCTCTCTCGATACACATGACGATGAACAACAGTCCAGTTCCTAGTGAGCAGTAGATGAATGCTCCGAACGATAGGAATGAGAGTCCTGGATCGTCGGTCTGAAGAAGAGAGGACATTGAACATCGCCTTAGAATCAACCTCCATTTCGAGACGTCGAATTCCCAGATTCCACGCTAAGGTGAGCCCGGTAAAAAACCCCATAGCTTCGTTGTCATCGGAGAGCACCATCCAAGATTCTGAGCGAAGCCCCCGAGCCATTGGACAACACTATCCTGCAAAAGGCCGCCGACAGTGGCCGAAGATGTGGATCGCTTACAGGCTCCATCAGTATTAAGCTTGACCCAACTGGGGGGAGGTTTGCTCCATCCCAGGAGTTGCTCCCGCCGCATGCTAAATCCAGTAGAACCCGCGAGATTGTGCCATCCAACTGAGGAGGGAAGCTGACCTGCATAAGACAAAATAAGGGAGAAAGGTGAGGACGGCCAAGTAAATTAACTATCAAAAAGGGTGAGGTTCCTCCATTGCCAAAGGAACCAACAAGTAATGCCAAAAAGGGTCGGCCAAGCTTGATCACGGAGATGTAGGCGGAGTTGGAGATTGTGGAGGATCCATTCCCTGAGCGACATGGTGAAAAAATCAGCTAGGACGAGGTGTGGAGGGAATGCGCCCCAAACTTGGCGAGCTTTATCACAATCACGCACAACATGCAGCGAGTATTCCTCGAGGCCACAATGATAGCATGCTCCATCTAAAGTACAGTGCGTACGAACACGATGGTAGTTCGTGAGTAGCCGATCATGAGCTCGGAGCCATAGGAAAGACCAGATGCGGTGTGGATCCGGCCACTTCCATATAACCGTCCAAATATCATGGGCCGCGGTAGTGTTATGGCCCATGCACATGTTATGCGCAGAAGCAATGGAGAAAAGCCCATCGTTGGATCTTCCCCATATCAACTGGTCCGAGCCTAAGGCGAGGTTGCGGGGAAGCGTGCCAGCAATCAGTCAACACAGAGAAGGCAGGAGGTAGGGTTGTATCTCATGCCAAAGCCAGTTGCCATCTGAGTCAACAAAGTGACTGATATTGAGGTGATAAAGGGAAACGGGGATCGGGAGAAGAGCGTGGGAACTCAGAGGCCCGATGCTTGAAAGCCATGGGTCAATCCAGAACCGAATCCTACAATCATCGCCAATCATCCATTGTAGGCCTTGTAGAACTTGGTTCCATGTAGCCTTGATACTCCGCCAGATCATCGAACTGCCAGTGGCGTCAAGCGAGGAGGGGAAACTGGTGACATCGACGTGATACTTGGCGGCGAGGACTTGAACCCATAACAAGTAAGGCTTCGTAATCATCGTTGAGAAAAGCATTGTTTGTCTCGTGAATTTTTTGAAGGCCGAGGCCGCCCAAGTCTTTGTCTTGGCAGACGTCCTCCTAATTGACCAGGTGCATCCTCTTAGACCCATGCGAGGAACCCCAAATAAACTGGCGTATTAACCTTTCCAGCTCGTCACAGAGCCTTTGGGGTAAACGGACCGTTTGCATGGTATAGAGGGGAAGCGCCGCAATGACAAATTGGGCTAAAGTTACGCGGCCAGTCAAGGACAACATGTTAACCGTCCAGCCAGCTAGCCTGTGGTACACCTTGTCAAGAATATGTTGGTAAGTTCTCCGGCTAACTCTGTCATGTAGGAGAGGGACGCCCAGGTAACGACTGAGGTCATTAGTCTGGTGAAAGCCAAGGCCTCGGTTGAGGCAATGAGTCAGCTGAGGAGGGACATTTTTGGAGAAAAAGCATCGAGATTTTACGTGACTTATGCGTTGACCTGAAGCCGTACAAAAAGCCTTCAGGATGTCCTGAATGACAGTCACCTGATCAAAAGAGGCTTCGGGAAAAAGAAAAAGATCGTCGACAAAGAATAAATGAGAAAGGGGTGGCCCTTGTCTGCTTAGGCGAATAGGAAGCCAGTGACCACGGGAAACCTCGCGCGAGATGACGTGACCTAGGCGTTCCATGCACAGAACGAATAGGTACGGAGAAAGGGGGTCGCCTTATCAGATGCCGCGGGAGATGTTAAAAACATCATTGAGTTCCCCATTCCATTGAACTTGGAGAGAGACACTGGAGACACATTTCATGATGAGCCTGATCAACGAAGCCGGGAGACCGATGTCAATAAGCGTATCTTGTAAGAACTCCCAAGATAGCCTATCGTACTCTTTCTCCAGATCTACCTTAATCGCCATAAGCCCTTTTTGACCAGATTTCCGTCTCATGGTATGGATAACTTCCTGGGTGATAATGATATTATCCGTAATCCGGCGTCCATAAACAAAGCTGCATTGAGTCGGAGCTACCAGCTCATCCAGGTATGATTGGAGTCTATACACAATGAGCTTAGTAATGGCTTTGTCCCACTTCCATTACACAGTTTCGCCCCATCGCCTTACGCTGTCTGGCATCATGTAAAGTGCATTGGCCCTTAGTTATTGGTGTAAATTCCAACACCCAACAGCTGAATGGCCTTGGGGTTGACATGGATAGAGTGCTCTTGAGAATTTAACTGGCCTTAGAATTGTAACTTAAGATTGAGTAGCATGAATTCCATTGGCTACTGCTGGTCATTTTCCTAGTGGATAGACTCCTAGTTACTCATTATCATCTTTTTTTTTTTTAATTTTGAACTATATTCATGATTGCCGTAGTTATTTAATCTGCTATCTGAAACATATTAAATAGTTTTAGGAATTTGTTTAATTAGCTTTTTCTATTTCAAATTTTATGTTTTTAAGATCAGATCAAGATTCGGTTTTTATTTTACATGACGCAAAAATGTTATCTTTCTTTAATATTAGTTAGATAAATATTATTTAATTAATATATCAATAATCTAACAAAATTATTTGTAATATATAAGTTATTTTAAAACAAATTATTTTAACAAAAAATATAAAGCTAAAAATTATTGAGACAGATGCTTGATCGATCTTAAAAATATTTATTAAACTTACTATTTAAAATGAAATTTAATAAACTTTTAACATACTTTTAATAAAAATATGTTAAAGACTAGATATTTATTGATAAATGGTTCTGCCGGATTCTGGCGGAACTGAACGTTGACGTTTGGATCCATGAGCTGATCGTCTTCTGCGCTGAGATCCCTGCAAAACAAAGAAGGCACGTCGGGGGTTATGTCCCGATTGGCCTCTCCGACGCTCAAGTAAGTCTTTTTGTGAAGGTCTGGCTGCTGAATGCAGAGAAAACTAGGTTTATGATTGCGTACCTTTGTCACGGTAGAATTATACCTTATATAGAACGTGTGCTAGGTTTACGAGTTCATGTCTGCATGGGACTCTCTCACATGCGGATGGGCTGAGGAGAGTGTGGATCGGGCTTGGGCTTGACATAGCCATTAGGTTTGAGGCTGATTTTTGAAGATTGGATCGATCGGCCCACGGGTCGCTTTGACTGGGCTCGGGCTCTGCACGACCGACCCAACCAATAAACATAAATAAAAATAAAATAATTAAATAGTTCCAAAGAAAACCTCCTGAGAATAATAGTTTTTTTATTTTCGAGATATGCGTTAAAATCTTGTTATTATTATTATTATCAAATTAGTCAAAACAAAAATATTTTTGATTCGTATTTTACCTACAAATGATCGAAAATTAAAAATTATATCTTTAAAATATAAAACTATTTGTTATATTTTTATTTTTTATACAATATTTATTTAAAATGAAATTAACTTTCATTTTAAGTCTTTAAAGAATATATTATTGATAAATATGTAGTAATCACTTGCTAGTCTTATATATGACATTCATTACTTATCCGTTTTATTATATTTTAAATTTACTTTTTATTCCGTTAAAACCAACTCAATATTACTTAAAAAGATTTTTTGACACAAAGAAAGAAAAAAGAGTTCCAGTGGTCGTGGGCATAAATGGAATTGCAGAAACCCTATGAGGGTTTTAACATAAATAGCTCACGAAACCTAATTCACAGGCCGTCCGTGTCTGCTCCTTCCGATTGCATCAAGAGAAGCTCTTCAGAGATTTAAACCCTTGAAATGGGAGTGTTCACGTTCGTTTGCAGATCCTCCGGCGGTGAGTGGACCGCAAAGCAGCACTCTGGCGATCTGGAGGCCTCGGCCTCGTCCACCTTCGAGCTGCAGAGAAAACTCGTTAAGACTGCTCTCGCCGCCGACTCTTCTGGGGGCGTTCAGTCCTCTTTCTCTCTCATTACTCCATCTTCTGCCGTTTTTCAGGTTTTTATTTATGTTTCATTTTCTATTATACTATGAAATTAGTTAGTACCCATTTGTATCTTAGTGTTGTAGATGTATTGTTTTGAAGCAAATAAACGATTTTTGAATGGAATTGCGGTGTTTTGAGTCAAATGTTATCATGGGTATGTAATCATTTGTCAAAAGATTGTGACTTGAGTATGGAATCCATTTCTATATGGTATAGGTGATCATCGGCGCTGTTGGAGGCGGAGCTTTCATCGGTGGTGGGGGAGCTGCGGCTGCTCCGGCAGGAGTTGCAGCACCTGCAGCTGAGGCACCTCCTGCTGAGGAAAAGAAGGAGGAGAAGGAGGAGAGTGATGACGACATGGGATTCTCACTCTTTGATTAGGGAAGTATGCTAAGCTATATTACTGTTATATTTGTCCGTCTTGTTTTGTCTTTTTTTGCAGAAAAAGTTGAGTTGGAAATGCTTGGATTTAGATTTAGACAATGGAAATCTATATCTCAAACAATGTCATTTTTTAGAAGTTTATACCTTTTAGAGCTTTGCATTTCTTGCATTAGTAGTACTTATATCTCTCAATTTCTTATCCCGTGGCAATAACAAAGGAAAGAGGAGCAAGAAACATAACCATTTTTACTTCTTGCAGACGAATCGAATAACTTGTCACTATTTATAAACAACACAACTCCATTTCTTCATTGGAGAAGATATGTATGTTCATGTATGCATTGGAGTTTGGATATGAAATGCCAAAAGTTCCACACTTGAACCATAATTATTCCACCGGGAAACCAAGTGAGCCAACAGTGATAGCTTTTGTAGGTAGGGACAGTCATATCTTGATGAGTATAATGACATGCACAGCCATGATACTAGGTGCAGTTCACATTTCTAAACAACATCAACATTGTATGAATGATCGTGGTGTGTTGTAAGAGTTCACAAGTGAAATAGTTAATATACAAGTTTGCTGAAACGCAGAAGCAAAAAGAAGAATAAAGGTCGAGGAAACTCCCTTGTTTAAAAATTGTCCCAGAATGCCTCAATGATGAATCCATAGTTCGCTCCGCGGGTGCGGAGAAAGTTTCGGCTGACCTTTATGACTGCTCCGGCGACTCTGCCTCATCTTAGCTGCAGATTGGTTTCCTGATCTCGTATCTGTCCATACATTACCAAATAATAGCATCAACAACCACCACCCGCGTAAAATGCTAGCTCTTGCTTCAGCTACTCCGTGTCCAACGTCATTGCCGTATATGAGCATCCCCCCTGATTCTACAATACATCCATTCCCTTTTTTATTTATGCATTACACTTGCTATGTGCAGGCTTTAGGACCATTTTATCAAGTCGACTCAGTGCCAGAAAGAGGATGGATCTTTCGGCTTAGAAAAATGTGTCCTATCAGTGTGGAACCTAGAGTTGACATACTAATGTGCTTGTATATTAATACCATCATTATACTAAAAACAACAAAAACTGCCTCAAATTAATGACAAATTAACAAAATTGTGGCCTATGAACTCTCAACCTGGGAACACATCTTTTGTTCCGCCTACTCTATTCGTCCCTGTTCATAACAGATTTTATTTATTCATTGCAATAAATTAGATGGTTGAAATCTATCAAAACAGAGGGAACAGATCAACCGAATAGAAAATTTGTTCCCCTGAATCTGGAGCCTTCTCTTCCATTTCAACATTTGCAGGTGAACAAGTTTATGGTGTAATATGAGACGAAACTAGAGGGAACTCTCAAGTGGGGCAATTCAAGTCCCAAGGTGGGATCTATTTCATTGGGTTTAACTTGTTCAAATAGGCTTTCGTACGAGGAAAATGACCAATGGGCCTTTGGCTCATTGGTATAGATGATTGCGATTCATCGACACAAAAAGAAGAAACCTTCAACTTGATGATGTAACATGATATAACTTAACCTTATAATTCTCCAAAAAGTTAGGAGCTACATAAGAGGGCAACAGGATCGAATCTTTGGATACGAAAATGTATATTTACGGATTAGGAAATGCCCCGGTGTAAGTTCCAGTGAATTGCCTTTACACATCTATTATGTACAGGTAAAAGTGTCTTCCAGTTGCATGGACACAGAAGCTAGCTAGCCATGTTTATCAACTTATTTAACTGAAAATAACTGTTGCCAACAGTTTTGCAGTTGTTCTTTTTGTACACAATGATCGATATTAATACGTATCCTGAAGAGTGTGGATCGGCGATCCATTTATTAGGATTAGAAGGCAACTGAATTTGAGATATTGATCGTAAGGACCGTGTATCTTCATCGTTGGTCCAAGTCGAAGATGTACTCTTTAAGGATTCACACGTACATGTCAGAAAGTAGTTGATCATGATCGTCATGTCCTATTTATGCTCAAACCTTGGAAAAGCCAATGAGGCCGTTTTCTTTCTTGATCAGACGTTGCACTGGAGCTGCTCATGGGGGTTGTCGGTCCGCTACAATCCTCTCCACGTTCTGATCTGAATATCGACGTTGGAGAATCATTTTCCTTCATATTCATCGTCTCTATGAATCCTAATTCTCGGTGAGTGTGAAGACGCCGGTAGTCTTTAGATTTAGGACTCTTCCCAGAGCTGGCTCCAATGCTTAATGTCAGCTCCACTTCACTGTCTTCACAGCTATTTATGGGTTTCTGGGGTATGTAAAAGCTGGAGCCTGCTGCTCTCTTGTCATCATCTACACTAATTCCTGTGGATAAGTTTCCTTCAGATGGTCTCTCCAGATCAAATCCTCTAGCCATTTTCATGGTCTCGCCGGAGCAGCTTCCTCTTCTTTCTCTTGTATTATGTTCATCTCTTGAACAGTACTGAACACTGGAACGGTGCTGCGATGTTGAATTATGCGGGTTAATGATTAGGGAATGGTTAATGTCTGAAGTAATAGTCATTGGAGTCCAAGGTTTACTATTGTGTTTACTGATTTCCATTTTCAACTCATCCATCAACATCCTCTGAACACTGTATAGCCTGTGGAGTTCTCGTACCTGCAAAATAGTTCCAAGTTTCTTGTGAAATTTTCCCTTTTGAGATATAATGAACTGACCTTGGATTTGAACGGGACGTTTATGTTAACTACCTGGTGCTTGAAAATGTCTTCTTGCATCTGCATTGTCTTCTTAATGGACTCGACGTTGCGATTTGTGGGCATCTTTTTTGTTGAGAAGCTAATAAACTTTTCTGATGATCCAGAGACTTGAAGGTCCTCACTAAGCACTGATCTGTCTCGCAAAAAATAGTATCTCTCGTCCACACTATGGACACGAAAGTCACTGCTATTTGATGATTCTGTTAGAAGATTGATAGTAGCATATTCAAGCTCAGTTCCCATTCCTGCAATGATGGTCAAATTCCAAGGTCTCTAAGAAGCATGAAAATCCAAGAACATTACATCCAGGGTTTCAGTTTCTGAATTGACCCACTAAGAAACTGAAGAAAAGGGGGACTGAAACTAGAAAACAAGAGCATGGAAGTGGATGATGACATCAGAACTTCTATCATTTCAAATGCGTTAGGTATGATTTCTGAATGGCCACTACCTGGAGGTGGAAACAGATATATAGTCAGTAGTTGACCCTAATATTTCTACCAGTCCTATATGCGACATCTTTTGGATAACAAAGACTAGTGGAAAAGATCTGAGATTGAGTCATATCCAACATTTTTCATACTAAAAATTGCCATGTGCAACCAATCAATCAAAACCATAAGAAACGAAAAGAAAAGTCTGATCTTTCTCTACTTCAGTTGCATCAGCTTTCTAAATTACCGAATTCTCCTCTAATACTGTTTTAATTGTTTTCTAAGTGGATCTGACGAAGGCAAACATCAAGCATGACAGACATTGTTTTTCGTTAAAAAAAATTAAAGTTTCTCTTCGAAAACGTTCCAATTATGGTATTGGGGAAAGCGTGGGGACAATGAGGCTGTTCAAAATTGCAGCGGGAGCTCCTAAAGTGTGACAAACAGTAGCCAACACAGTGAACAAGGTTGAGGAGAATAGTGACAGGAAATTTAGGTTTCTTTATCTCTACCCTGGTGGCGCAATCAATATCCAAAAAATAGCGGTCTGGATCATCTTCAGGAACTCTGTGCAGAACAGGTTCTCGCTTCTCTTACTTCAGCTCAAATTTACAATTCTGATGAACTTCACATTCTGCAGTGAATTGTTAATGGTGTATGGAAAACGAAGATGTTTCTCAACAAGAGCATATTTTGTTCCTGATGGTCAACTTCCTTAAGAAACAGGAACAGTAAGACGTGCTTAGCAAAATTCGTCGTCAAAGTTTCTGGGTTTAAGACTTTGCAAGCAGCCAACAACTAACTACCAAATCTGAAAGTGCCAGAACAAGAGAAGAAAAAATTTACAGGCATGGTTATTACCTGAAATAAGAAGTACCCAGATAGCAAATCTGTGTCAAAAAGCTCATTGAACATCTTCCACCTTCATATCCCACCAGCAGATGAGCTGGTTTATTAGTAAACAAAGTCAGATAACTTAAAACAACCATTTCCTTGCACAGCTATCTTCCATAACACATTGCAGGGAACGGAGAAAACTAAGCAGTGCGTCTGTGGTGGACTCGCGGGGAAGATAAATTGGAAACACTGCAGGCGAGGAACTAAAAGTTCCTGATGGTCGACAAGGCCAAGGATTAGTAGTCCCTTGACGATTTGGAGAAACAACAAAGCAATGATCTTTCACTTAAAAAATTATGAACATGATCTTAAAAATTCAAGCTTGACAGGCTGTGAAGAGAGGAGGGCAAAAAAGCTGGAACTTTCATTGTGTTCCCTGATCCTGAAGAGTAATATTTTCGTGTTGGTGTGTGTGTGCGTGTGAGAGAGAGAGAGAGAGAGAGAGAGAGAGAGTCTCCACTTTATATTGTTCAGATATATAGTTGTATATATCTTTTTCATATATAGAACTGAGAAACTCACACAGGGACCACAATTATATATAATTATATAATTGTATAATTTTGGTGGGACCACAATTTCATTTTCATTACAAAACAATAATAGAAAGGTCAGTTCCTCTTGAACAATGAACGTTAACAAATACGTAGGACATTGAACAAGATATTCCAGAGAAAAAGGTCTGTAGCAGACCATGAAAATGTGAACGAGTAATGAAAAGCTAGCTCTGGCCCTTTAAGGAGTATTTTGATTTATCACTAATCGAACATATACTTAACTGGTAAATCGATGTTAATTCTATTATAAAAAAATAAAAAATGTGTTACTGCATATAGCGAAGATTTTATCAACATTTATGAGAGGGGACCGTGTTCTTAGATCAGTTAACACTAAGGACCCTACGAATCTTTACCAGGAGTTGGATTTCCATTTCTGTTCAGAATTGAAGCTTCCTGACATATATCATATCATCAATCTGTTCTGACTTCAGGGTGTGTTCATATATGATAATAGTTAAACTAGATAATAGTTCGGTGGCTTCAGTTTCAACCTCAAAATATATAAGATATTGCCTAAAATACCAAAGTACCATAAAGATCCTCGAAACCCTGCAAATCACGATCGAAATGCTCCCAAATGGGCCATAAAAGTGGATAATAAATTGACTGGGTAAAAAGGAAACTCCATCATCATACATCGCTTTCCTTCAAAAGCTTGAGGATCAAAACATGGCTGTCCTCAAACACGCAAATAAATAATATAATTTTCAAATTCTCCAACCTGATCTGGAGAACTTAGTATATATATATATATATATAGAACCACTTATATCATATCCACATGTCTCAGGTATATAATAATGAAGATGAACCAGTGTTTGCTTGCTTAGGTAGAAGTGGCATGACTTCAGTTGTCTTCTACTTGTTTCTGTTCAATCCCAATTAAAAAAGCTCATGCGTAACATGGCCTAGTCCGGCGTGTGTCCCCATCTTGTCCAGATGTATCATAAATTGGCAGGTTTTGGGTTTATGTATCTTTTCTTTTTTCCCCTTTTCATATGTCGTTAGGACTGATTTGAAGACTAAGCATAGCTGAATTATCTTTTTAATATACCATAAATTAATCAGGATTTGTTCAGGATATAGTGCCAGATTGGTTACACTTCATATAGTTTACAATATCTTCAGCTACCTAGGAGAGTAGGTAATATAGGCGAAATATGCAACAAAGACATTCTAGTTTTAAAAGAAAGATGACATGTAAATAGAGGTAGATCCGAAAGGGACTTAAGATTCTCATGATCATAAAGTTTTATGGTACTTCAAAACAAAAAATACACACACACAAATCCTCGAAGCTACGAAACAAGGTCACATTGGAAATAACATGCATATCCATCCGAGGAAAATGGAAACTGAGAGTACTCAGATCTTTTGTTCTTTTTTTTCTCTATTAAACTTCTTACGGGGCTTAGTTTTCATCGAACATCGACTGAGATGGTAACAAAGGTTTCCTTAATTTACTAGCTAGGTGTCTCCAGCTTCAGTGCATAGCTAGGCTTCTAGAGAGACTTAATTGCTTCGGCTGTGTCTTGTTCATTTATGATTCTAGATTTAGGAGGGTAATCTCCACTTGTAGCCAAACACTAGGTAAAGTTAAACTTGATCTTACCAATTATATATAATCTTTGTTTCGTTATATGCTTGGAGTACTTTAATGGAAACCTGTAATTACAATAAATCCAGGCATAGTTTATTCAATAAATAACTGTGGAAAATCTTCACTAAGTTCAATAAAATACACAAGTTTGGTTGGAGGTTCTTATCTTGTTGTGATATAATAAGAAGCAAGAGGGTAAAGTGATGGAAGTATTAAAGGACAAAGGACAAGGTGACGGCATCTCCAAGTAAGGGAGGGTTTGAGAGGACGAAGAGAAGAGCACGCGTTGTAGGCAGTTCAAGGCACAAGCCGCAAAGGCTGTGGGTCCTCTTCCACTGTTTGCCCTTTTACTTTGTTGGCTCTTCAAGTCTGTGTCCTCAGCCACCACCTGCCACTCTCTTCGTCATTCTCCACTTTCATGCCATAAACTATACAAACTATTTCCAAAGAGTCAGTTCAGAATATTTCCATGTTATGATGGTGCAAGTTCAAGAAAAGACGATAGTTTCTTATTACCAATCAAGTAAAAAGGGAATGCAGAATGCTCTTCATATGAAACTAATACAATCGAACATACTCGATATATTTTTGCAGTAAGAGGAAGGAACTATATATGGGATGGATCGTAGTATGAATTATATATTCTCTTTAAAATATACTTTTATTTGGATTTCTAGAAGGAAACTTCTTCCTTGAATTGCTGATCTTTTACGTATTTATGAACAATGACAACATCTTTCTGGCCTCAATTTCGATATCTTAATTAGATCATGGTACTAAGCACCAGATTAGGACATCTAAAGCGTAAATTGGTCATAAACTAGAATAAAGATTGAGGCATTTTAACTTGTAATATCTTATTTTCAACTACACTTAACTATTGTATCTTGAATTATTGGTGTGTGTGTGTGTTCAAAGACTAGTATCTTGACTAGCTTGTGAAAATTGGCATGATTGATAATATTTCTACCACATGCTCAAATTTACCTGCACCTTGTAAATTTTCGTGAATTATTATGATTGGGAGGTAAATGGTAACTAAGAGTTGCTCCCTAGTAAGCTATCTAGTTACCCAATTTAGGCGCTTGTTCTAGTTTAATATTGTAAGTTGCATGGTACCATTTATATACGCCAAACAAGGTAAATGCCAAACAAGTAAAAACAGCCACAACCCAACACATAAGTGTAATCTTGTTAAGTTTATTCTATCCTACTTTAATCTACGTTGTTAGACTGGGATGGTGCATGTATTTGTTTTTATCGACCTAACGTTGTTGTGTTTTGGTTACATATGTTCGAGGTAAAACACAATTCATGGTCTTGTCGAAATTTGATACAAGTAGTCTGTTGCTGACAACTAAGGAATATTCATGCTCATGGAGACAAAAAGATCCCACGTTTTATTTCCTTTTAATTTACATAGTACATAGCTATGTTTTTTTGTACAAATAAGACGAGGGATTGACCTCTTGCTCTTTTCTACCAATATGACCATACTGGAAATGGATATAAGAAAATACCAATATGTAATACTATAAAAATAATACCAGATTGTCCTTTTTTGTGAGTTAATTTTATGTTTTATAAGTAGAGATAAAAAGGATGAATTCAATTAGATCTAAAAATTTTAAGAAAATTTGAATTTAAGTTTGAATATGATAAAATATAGGAAAACGAATCAAACTTATTTAAATTTATATAAAGAGTTTTAAATCATTTATTAAATTAAATTAAAATTTTAACTATATTTAAATGTAATTTAATTTGAATAAATTCAAATTAATTCATTAAAATATAAAGAATAAAATAAATAAGAATACTAATCTAAATTCACATTTTCTCATATAATTTATTAAATTTGAACATTTACTAAACTCAGTTAAGCCGTCAATTTCATTTTCATTTCATTTTACAAGTTAATTCAATATGTTATTTTTTTAGAAATTCTCTGATAATTGTAAACCTATATTTAAAAGAAAGAATTGCTTAATTACAATATTGATTTCAAAATCTAAATATTTTGTAAGAACTGAATTGAATATTGTTCTCCAAGAATTTGAGCTTGATTGTTAGGAATTCAATTCAAATCAAACTGCTTTAGGTTTACAGTTACTTAGAGTTTTAATGAAAAGATAATATATAAAAAGACAAGTGGTGCCGATGTTTCTTATTTTGTTTTTGATGCTAAACTGGTACATACTCGTTCAGACAACAAAACAGACATCATTCATAGATTGTCTGAGCAGATCTTAACCCCTCTCTTCCTCGTCCCATAACTTGGGAGGGTAATTTCATATTAACTCTAATGGCAGTTGGCCTCCTATGGTTACAGGTACTCGTTTTGTTCATCCCATATCTAAGAGCATAGCCACCATTATTGAACTAGAGATCATACCAGAGATTTTTTAACAGGTGTGTAATAAAATATATACGGTATGAGATCATTTTAAATTAATTATTAAAAGAAATATCGTACCAAATCCTTAATATATGCATTTATTTTTGTAATATTTGTTGTTATCCCAAATCCATTCCATTTCCGAAAAGATATATAAAATGAGTTGTTGGTCGTTTTTCTTTAATTCTTTAAGGTTGTTCTCATGTCGTTTTCATTTCCATTCAAGATACAATTTGACGACTAATACACCATCATCAAACATGCCAATGGCATCTCTTTGAGAAAAGGTACACGAGAGAGCTAGAAAATATAAAAACTTAGCATCTTATAATAATAATATTTAATTTTTTAAATATAAATTTCTTCATTCGATGATTTGATGACAATTACTATATAGTATGCTAAACTCATTATCCACCAAATTATAATGTATTGTACTAATTTTATTATTTTATTGAACATTTTTTACAAACAAGAACTAAGTTTAAGATGTGATAAATAGAATTTTCTATTTTAGTAATGTAATTAAAAAAAGTGTAATCTTGGTTAGATGTGACAAATCTCCACTAATTAAGATGATTATGGGAATCTCACTACGTCATTTTCTGTAATCTTATGATTAAATAGTAGCTGTATACTAAACTTATGTCATATGGCATCCAATTATTAGATAATACCAAAGTCCAACCAAATTGCGAGACAGATACGATACTCATATCCCGAACAAAGCCAGATTGGTCATATTTTAACATAAAAAAATTGGGGATGCCCAAAACTAAAATCCAATTACCTAATGCCATTGGTTCCAACCGACAAATAGAAATAGAATTAGATGCCATTTAAAGTGCTGCCGTGATCTACTTGATTAGATTGGCTTAATTAAATAGGTTGTTTAACTCCTAATTTGATGGAGAGGTGCTTGGGAGTTGGTGTTCAAATCTGCAGGCATGCCTCGTGAAGTGTCTGAACGACACTTCTCCATATCGGTGGAGGAGATCCTGTTCCATTCTCTGGCATTAAGTTTTTAATTGCCGACGAAAAGATAATCAATGATTCCTTCAGATTCTGCCCGGTCTTTTTCATTTTCAGATTTGCTTTGTGTTTGTGAATAAACTTCTCATCATATTCTAGTTCTTGACCTACAGCATAACATGACAATATTAATCCTTTTTTTATAAATATAAATATGATTAAAGGAATTGTCCTTTTTTTATAAATTAATAAACTGGAAAATATTTAATTGAATTTAAGATAAATTATATGTCCTCATCTTATCGAATTATAAATGCTTTAAAAGAAAAAACAATATAGGATAGAGTGCAAGCTCACTTATTGGTCCTTCTTGTCAAAACCAAATCAAGACCCTTCACTTCTAAGCTCTAACAACTGTTTTAATTGTTTATCAAAAGCAAAAAGAGGGTCAAACCAGGGAAGATTTTAACACTATTCATGTTTTGAGGTCAGAAATTTCCCTCCTGCTTTCAATGCAGCAGATTCGGAATGTGACTTCTCAACCGATCAACTTGAAAATTAAACACAATGTTATGTAGTTAGTTTGTATCAAAAGCCAAGTGATTTGGTTTATAATTATTTTAAGAGGAACCCACGAGGGAATCTCTCTACATTTGTGCCAAACCTCATCTTCTCTGGATCCAATACCTTAACTTCATTTTAAAACAATATCTCGTCGTCCCACGTTGCTGTGTTGTCTCCTTTCTTTATCAACTTCAATAATTTCATCTTTAATTGCTTATTATGTACAAGGGTTTAATTGTTTTGTGCCATTAAACACTTACACAGAAAAATATTGTACCCATTGTACCAACACGAAAAAAGAAAAGGTTTAAACATATCATGCCTTGTGTTAGATAGCAAAGGGCTCTTCTTGGTTGGATGATTTGTTTAATCAACCTTTACTAAAGGGCTCTTCTTGGTTGGATGATTTGTTTAATCGACCTCAAGGAGTCACCGAATTTACATCACATGGAAGAGACATAAGTTGGGGAGCTTTAGTATTAAAGAATTGGAGAAGACAACAGGCAGGAATCTTGAACTTGATCTCATTGAAGTGTTTTAATGGATAAGTTAGTCTCTAAAGTATTAATTAGTTACGGTGTTAGCCATGTGTTCGTAAGATAGTTGTGATAGAATTTTTTGGTGTAATTGTGCTGGTATACTAGACTGTAGTGTTATTAAATTACAAGTATGCCAACGATGTTAAGTATATCATGTTAATTTTTTGTTGGATAAATTATTTAAAATATTTTGTTCATTTAACAATTTATCAAATATATATATTAATTGTTATACATAGACTTTTTATCGCAATATTACTATAAATAAATTTTAGATGTGATTAAATGAATTTTATAATCCTATTTTAAATATTTTTAATACAGCAATAAGGTTTTGTTATATTTAAATATATATATAAAATAATTTCTTGGAAATATTTTTAAAATGTTTTGTTAATAATGAATTATATTATTATTGACATTTATATAAATTTTGATGTCAAAATTAAAATTTTAAATTTTAAAAGTAATAAATTTAACACAATTAATCATTAAAGTAGAATCATCAATGCATTTGGAAGCAATAAAAAGAGAAAAAAGAACATAAAAAGATCTAAATTTTACTATATCCGAAATCCCTAGTGGGCTTGGGCTTATTACATACCAAATCACATAAAACCCATTGTTAAACTAACAGTTCTAGGCCTAAGTTTACTCCACGTGCCAACAGATATCTAAGCCCATTGAGAAAGCCCACGTGGTCGTTTTAACGCAATCCTACGTGGCATCATCCTCTTCTCATTCTCAGGCTAAGAGCTCGGATTATGTCCACAAACATAAAACTGCAGTCATCGCCATTGCAAACCAATGAAATGCTTCCCTCTGAAACTCCGCAACTAATACCAGAGAGCAGATTTAAAATGAAGGACAACCCTCAAAAGAAGAGATTACCACTGCTTAGATAGTTTAGCACGTTACTGTCCAGTTTCATTCCACTTAAGCTGATGGGATTTGGGTGTTTCTGATTTTGTGAAGCCGATAAGAAAAAAGAAGACAAACCCCAGGTCTAGAACTAGAAGCATAGACCACTTCGTTCAATGTTGAACCCTTCTCTCTCTATATCTGAGAGGAGTTGTTTCTCACTCTTCAAGGTGCATCTCATTCATTATGCTACATTTACTTATGCTGTTCTTTTCTTTTATTGCCATAAAGATTTTTTTAATTTCAAGACGTTTCGTTGTTACATGTGTAAGCTGTATTGGCAAACAAAGTGATTATTTTGGTTCGTGTGCCTTACTGTCTTTGATTTTGTTTAGAACCCCATTTCAGATTCTTGCGGATTTTCTTCAAAGCAGAATGGCTTTATCAGAGGACAATTTCACAGCAGACATTTTCATAAGTTTAAGTTGAACTGTGGTTCAAGGAAATATGCTGGTAATACTAATACAGTTTCCTTTTGCGATTTGTTAGAAATAGCCCAGATAGTTTCAGTTATGTACTAAATTGCGCACTTCATTCCTGCATCCATTGAGAATTTGTGTTCTTAACCAAATGTCTTGATCATGATTTGATTGGAAGAATAATGTCAGAAACTAACTTGTGTGGAACAATATACGTGCAGAACATGATTTTTGGTGAAGAAGATGTGGAAACAATAGGAGTGATCTAAACAAATATTACTGGAAGTCTCTCTATTTTTTGAGAAACATAGATTTAAAAGAAGTCGAAATGAGAAGAATGAGCTCTATTCACGAATGAGATTTTGCTTTCTTTCCTTCAAATTTACCTTCCAGCAAAGTTAATGCACCATTTGATTAAGCTCAGCTGGTTCTTTGTTTTGTTTAATATTGAAGGACTTGTGGTTTCACCAAGCTGTGTCCTTCCATTGACTGAAGAAAATGTGGAGAAGGTTTTAGATGAGGTGAGGCCTGGCTTGATGGCTGATGGGGGCAATGTGGCTTTACACGAGATTGATGGTCTGGTTGTAGTTTTGAAGTTGCAAGGAGCGTGTGGATCATGTCCGAGCTCAACTATGACTTTGAAGATGGGAATCGAAACTCGGTTACGAGATAAAATACCAGAAATCATGGCTGTGGAGCAGATCCTGGACACTGAGACAGGACTGGAACTAAACGAGGAAAATGTTGAAAAGGTTAGGCCAGTACAAGCTTCATGACATGTTGGTGTTTCAAATGTTAGACTTCAGTTTCAAGTTTGCATTGATGATACCAGTTGCATATTGACAATTAGAATGGTTCAGATGCTGCATTCTAACTTTAAATATATATAGCATGTCTTCATGCAAGTCTTTGCAAAATACTCCATTTTGTGGCTGTTTATGGAAAATGACAAGATCAATTTTGAATTCCAGGTGAACTTTTACTGCATTTACAATATCAGTTTCTCTTTGGATGTGTATGTTCGTTACAGATCACAAGCTAACAGTAACAGCTATTAAAAATAGTCAGACATCACTATGTACTTTTTTTCTTTGATGCTCAGGGAATTAAACCCTCGTACACGAGCTAGCATCAAATCTTAATGTTCATGTGACTTATCCAATTTTTTATCTCCAGGACTTTTATGTTCATGATGGTTTTTCATTATAGCATATATCTGTGCTACAGTTTACTTTAGATGTCTCGTTTACAGAAGATATTTGTGTTGCCAATCTTTAGAGGCTCAAGTTCTTGTCCTTTTCAGGTCCTTTCTGAAATTAGACCATACCTGGCTGGAACAGGAGGTGGAGTGCTTGAACTTATTGAGATAAATGATTACGTTGTAAAGGTGCGGCTAAATGGTCCAGCCGCCGGAGTTATGACCGTCCGCGTTGCATTGACACAAAAGTTGAGGGAAAAGATCCCTTCAATTGCTGCTATTCAGCTTATAGAGTGATGGGAAAATCTTGGCAAGATAAGGGAGTGAATGATAGAAAGTACACTACCCAAGAAGTTGACAGCAGATTGTGATTGACTGATCAATCTCAAACCTGTGAATTGTGGTTTGCCTGTTATGCACTCACATGCATACCGATGATGATCCTATGATCAATATCCAGAAGCAGACAGAACTAGTCATAGCTGGAGTAGTACAACAGAGCTTATTCTGTACATTAACCGGGAAAATTCCTTAGATTGCTTGTGGTTTACCATCTCCTCACAATCTGATATTTGTAAATTTTCTTCAGCAAAATGGATAAGCAACAGCAATTTCTATCATCATAAAAATGTAGTGTGATTTATATACTGTCCAAGAAGGAGCATCAAAAATATTGTATCTCTTGAGCTAACAATGCCTGATACTCAGGATTCTGAAAGTTTAGTCAGTATTAATACACCCAGCTAATTGGTGCATGTTCATATAAACGATCTCTGTTGTCTACTCCATGTGTTTAGTAGTCATCTTCATCATTTCTTGAGCCACCAAATCTTCTGATAACGGCTGCAACTGCACCAAGAAACAAAAAGAGAACCAAGGTGTCGAAACCACCGCCAATTCCAACAGCCACACTGGGACCTGGTGCGAAGAAGCTAAATGGCGACCATCCCCAGCCGCCAAAGAAAGGCACACCATAACCATACCCATATCCACCGATCAGAGGGGGTGCTACTCGTGGATTCACATATATATTTGTCCTAGAGAATTGAGAAAAAAAAGGAACGATCATAGTCCAATATTAGCACATCAAATGAGAAACAATTGAGTTTCGAAAGTAAATTTGGGGAGCAGAAAGCAATAGAACATCAAAACTTCATACAAGCTCACACCTATTATTGAAAGGTGGGATTTTTACAATCATATGAGAAGAACCAACGACTTCCACCCAAAAAGGGAACAGATTTAACTAATCAAAGACTCCAATTGCAGCGATTTCAACATGAGAAATAACGAAAGAACTGAGTTCCAAATGTTTTTATGGACACTCACCTTGAATTGTTGTTAATCCTAGGGGATGACCGAGGAGCTGGTGACCGGAAAGCTTGGCCACCAACTCTACCACCAGACTTAGCAGCTGATGCATCGCCAACAGATCCCAGAGTAAGCACTCCAGCTGCTAATGCCATCATAGCTAGCTTTGCCAGTTTGTTCTCACTTTTCCTTCCATATTAAACACCCAGAAATCACAAAGTTCAGCCATGAAACAACAGAAAGAGAACCTGATAAACACAACCTGAACTACTTCCAAGGTTACCTGCAAGAACTGTCAAGTTCTTTATCATCCTGTGAGTATCTGCATCTGACAGTGGCAACAAAATTGACGGATCTTGTTCTGGGTTTGTGGGTAAGTGGTAGAAGAGCGTTAGCTAGGAAGCTTCGTTGTGATGATGCTATGGACATAGTGCTGTCTGTAGATTTCAACAGATCAACGGAAGAATCCTGAAACTGTAACAATCATTCTTAAAATGTTTGCTCCTGTTGTACCCTTTTAAGCATTACAGAGGAAGAAAGGTAAGTCTATCCGTTTCCTGATTAGGAACTTGCCAAGTGGCTGGACGGTAGTGGGTAGACCGAAGCTTCAAGAACTATTATATACGTCTCTTTGTTCCTTATTTTCTCAAAAATATCTTTGCCTTTACAATGAATATTAATAATTGTTATATTCTTATGGTTATTAAGCCTTTTTTTTCATTTTTATTACTTGCAATTCGATCTTACTTTTCAGAGATTACAATTATGGTTATGTCTGATTTGAGATTCGATCAAACCTTAAGGTTTGAGCTGAGCCCTAGACCAAATATCATCCCTGTTACCTTTCTCATTCCTCCAATTCATTTCTTAAAAACCATGAAAGTGATCAAGGTCTATCATGCCTGACATGACGTTCTGTTGCCTTTAACAAAGAATCAAATTGTGGTTTTAATGATTGTTATTGAAACTAAATACACTTCTTGATTATTATAATATTTAATAATATTTGAGAATTTGTTCATAAAAGCTTTAAGCAAACATCAATCAAAATACTATATTATTGTAAATGTTCCTATCTCCATTATCTCATATAATTCATTAACCAGAACAAAGTAAAATGTATAGCAAAAGGGTCACCTTTATGTTGCTCTTTACCGAGCAAAAGTGAAACAGTAAGGTAAGCAACTACCTTTCTTCTTTGAGCAGCTGAATTACAAAGTCATCAATAGACATAAATATGTATATAGCACATTCAACTCTCCCTATCCCCACTATCTAGGAAACCTTCAACTCTCCCTTTTTGTTCCCTTGATTTGGTTAAAGGTAATCAACAGCAAGCAAACCCTTGAGCTTCAGCTTTACACGGTATAATGCTGCTGGATGGTGTCAATATCCAAGCCCTTCAGCTTTACAACAGATTCAACATGACCCTTGAGAGTGGTAAGCTCCCGAAGCCTGAAACCAAAAGCGAAAGTTGAATATGGTTTTTGCATACGAGATCATAAGAGAAAAATAATTTATATTTTTCATCTTCTTCACTTACCTTGCAACCTCCGCTCGTCTCTTTGCCTGCTCAGCAATCTCGGACAACTCCCTGTAGCTGCTCTTTTCATTGAAGATGCTGGCAGTCTCTGGTGGTTGAAGACCATGCAAGGTCCTTTGAGCGAGAGCCCATTGAGCTTCCCTTTCCTCTTTACCATAATCTTTCTTCGTGGTGAACGCAGTCTGTTACATAAAGAGTAGATTTAAGACGACAGACAGTCACAGAATCTAAACCTGAAGCAGACAAGATTGATTCTACCAAGATAGATCATCACCTTGTTTTCGAGTAAGTTGAGCCATGCCTTTCCACTCAGGATGTAACGGATGGCAAATTTCATCAAGTCAAGAGGAACGTAGAAAACAACACTGTAAAGCCAGATGACACCTGCCCATCCCCATCCAATCCCTTGAACCCTTGCAAAACCCCAGTCGGCATATACAGCAATCAAAGTTGCAACCTGAAAAGGAACAGAATCTTGTTAGCTTTGAACTGACATGACCTGACTTCCATCGAATCAACTGCGAAACAGAGATGGAGCAGAATTCCATACCAGTTGTGCAATTACAAAAGCTCCCACGAGAAGCATGCCAGGGCGTTCAACGTAGGACCAGCTACGAGAACGAGTCACAAAAATAAGAGCCTGACTCACAATACTAACTTGAAGGTACAAAGCACTAGTCATTTCATAATCTTTGTGCCTCAAAGATCTCACACCAAATTTGTCCTGCATATTCATACAGCTCAAGTGATCAGCCTGACAGCTCTTAGAAATACAACAAACAAAAGCAAAAGTTCCACAAGACATTGGTCATACCGAGAAGAAGTCAGTATCATGCATGGCCCAGAAAAATATCACAGTCATCAATGCCAAATAACCACCAAGTGCAACACCAGTGGCAAATATCTCTTTCAGTTTCCAGCTGTCAGGAAGTGGCGATGGCTTCACTCTGTCTTTTGAGATTGTCATAATTGTACCTAAAAACATGGAGGCGCAGGAATGTGAAATTTGGATAAAAGTTTCATGCCATTGTTATTGGTATCTACACAGTCTCACTTAGTGATACTCACCGTCATTCAGGATGGCAATAATCAAAACCATGAACGGAGAGAAGTCGAACTTCCATATCAGAGCAATAAGCATGAAACCAAACTGAGACAGCGGAAATGGAATATCATTAGTATCATCAATCAGTTCTGTTGCATCAACAAATCAGGCCTAGTACTTATCTACTTACCACAATACGGATTGTGATGGATACTGCATAGATCTGCAAATAGAAAACATTTTTAAGTTCTTCTGTTGTACAAAGATCATTGAGAAAGCAGGCAAAAATCCTGGAGGGGATCAAGGAGATGAAGACAACTAACAGTGTAATTCTTCATTCTCTGGAAAATAGCTCTGCTAGTAAGCACAGCACTGATAATAACACTCAATCCAGGCTCTGTGAGAACAATGTCAGAAGCACCTCGAGCAGCATCTGTAGCATCCGCAACAGCAATTCCGATATCCGCCTTTTTCAGGGCTGGTGCATCATTGACACCATCGCCAGTCATTCCTACAATGTGCTTCCTCTCTTGCAACTTCTTGACAATTTCATATTTGTGTTCTTTACAGAAAAAGGAGAAAAATATTAGAAAGAACTTGGCAAAATTTCTCTTGTTTTTGTTTAGCCATAGCATGAAAAAGAACCCACCAGGAAACACTCCTGCGAATCCATCTGCCTTCTCAATCAACTCTTCCACAGGAATAGCATCAAGGCTTCCATCCTTGTGTTGGCCAAGTAAAGATGCGGAAGGATACATGTTTGTTCCCATTCCAAGCCTTCGTCCAGTTTCTTTTCCAATGGCAAGTTGATCACCTGCAAAATTTAACAAAATCATAAGTCAGCAATAGCAAACTTTAGATGTCACAAAAGAGAGGCATCTTCTAGCCTGGTTAGTCAATTAAATAGCTAGAAATTACCAGTAATCATTTTGACATTGACGCCGAGATTGAGAGCTCTGCGGATGGTTTCTGCACTATCATGCCTGGGAGGATCAAAGAGGTTCAACAAGCCAACAAATTCCCATGGACCACCTGGACTTTCCTTTGTTTTCTCTGGCACTTGCTGCAATCATACCATGACAGCATAGTAAGACAGTGATTCCCCTTTTGAAACGAAAAGAGGACAAAGCAAAAGTGTAAGAATTTCAAGGTTAGGAATCAAAACCTGTCTGGCAACACCCAACGATCTAAGCCCTCGTTCAGCAAACTTGTCAATGACAGAATGAACCTTCTTCTTGAGATCTTCCCTAGCGTTGCAAAGGCTCAGGATCTAGTAACAAAAACACATTACTCAAGACAAATGAATAGAGCAAAAGAGAAAACCTCTTGCATCAATGGTATGCCAAGTAACACAGTAAAGTAGCTGCTTACTTGCTCTGGGGCACCTTTGCTTGCTCGGTGCCAGTTTCCATCAGAATCAATATAAGTCAAAGCAGTTCTCTTGTCCACGGGATTGAATGGCAAGAAGTGTACTTCTCTTATACCAGCTCTTGCCTGCATGAAATGATTTGAATGTTAAGACAAACACATAAATCATATACATCTCAAATCGAAAGGTCGAGTTGAGTCGAAGCGATATTGTATATTAGGGGAAGAAAGAGCAACGAATGACATTGACTCAAAAAATGGTTGGTGCAGAGGGATGTACCTCTTTTGGGTCTGCTAACATTCCAACCATGGCTGCATCAATGGCATCCTGGTTCTCAACCCTTGAGGCTCTGGCTGCAAGCAGTAACACATGGTCCTTATCGACACCCTTGGCGAAAACCTCAATCAAGTTCTTGTCAACACTCAGCTTGTTAAGGGTGAGAGTCCCAGTTTTGTCACTACAAAGGACATCCATACCAGCCATCTCTTCAATGGCTGTCATCCGCTTAGTGATGGCCCCTTGTTGAGACAACTTGTGGGATCCAATGGCCATTGTCACGGACAAGACCGTAGGCATCGCAATGGGGATGCCACCAATCAAGAGAACCAAAAGGTTGTCAATTCCATCCCTGTACTTCCTCTTCTGAATAGGGTACATGACTACGATCTCAACTGCCATTCCGATTGCTATGGAGCAAATGCAGAAGTTCCCAATAGCAGTGAGCACCTTTTGGAAATGCCCAACTTGGTTGGTGCTGTCCACAAGATGTGCAGCCTTGCCAAAAAAGGTATGAACTCCAGTGGCAATAACAACGGCCTCAATTTCTCCTTGTTTGCAAGTGGAACCAGAGAAAACCTCATCACCAGGATTCTTAGTCACTGGAAGTGATTCTCCAGTTAGAGCAGATTGATCAACCTTCAGTGGATCACCCTCAAGAAGCCTGGCATCAGCAGGAATGATATCTCCCAATTTGACACTAATGATGTCTCCTGGAACCAGGATTGCAGCATCCTGCTCGGTCCATTTCCCATCTCGAAGCACCTATATAGAAGACACCAAAAAGAGAAACTGTGAGGAAACATGAACTGTTCAAGCGAGTCGTTTGTGCCTTTCTTCATCTAAATACCTTAGTTTTAGGTGCAAGGCCAGCCATAAGAGCAGCAGCAGCATTACCAGCATTGTTTTCTTCGATGAAACTAATGGTGGAGTTGATGACCAACAAGCAGATAATACCAACGAAATCTTGCCAATCTGGGGGCTTCCCATCACCATTTGCCAATGCAATTGCCATGATAGCTGCAGCTTCCATGACCCATGACAGTGGATTCCACATAAATCCCAAAAACTTGAGAATTTTGCTTTCCTGTAAATTTTATTTTTTTAACATTCAAAACCATCAATTCATAACAGCAGATGGACCATGTTGCCTTTAAAGCATAAGCTTTCATCTTTATATCCAACCAAATACGTACCTTCTTCTCTTCTAGCTTGTTGGGGCCAAAAATTTCGAGCCTTTTGGCTCCTTCGTCCGAGCTCAAACCCTCTTTGGTACATTTCAATTGCTCAAACACTTCGTCAACAGGAATGCGTTCCTGTTACAAATTACGAGTTCATAAATCAGTTACATGTGAGCTTCAGAGCCATGAAAATATTCGATCTTTTCCTTTTTGTTTTCCAACCAATAAGTTGAAACTTATACGATTAGTCCCACCCAAGTTATTATCTTTGAGAGATTAAATTAAAGATAAATAACAAGATTATCGAATATATCTATCGTAAATGTAAAAGATTGATTTTTTCTTTCCGTTTTTAATTTCCACTATCTTATTCAGCCGACTCAAATCTGGACAAAGCAGTAGACTTGTGACTCTGCGAGCCGAAGAGGCCTCGAAATTGTAACCAATCAAAACAACCAAAAGAGTTGACCAAAAGACATGACAAGCTCAAAAACTGCCTGTGATCACGTTGCCAGAAACCCAGCTGATTGGCAGGTGCGATACACGCGACTCGGCCGACCACTAAAGAAAAAGAACCACAGGTACGCGAATTCCAAAGGAATAGAGGGTCGAAGATGTCAAATCAGGTGGGGACCACTATAGAAAATTTTATGTTTTCCACGAGTCCATGATCATGTCAGTGCCGTAGATTGTTAACGGTTAAACCAAAAGGAATTTTCCTTTTGAAAGGGCTAAAGTACCACGGAAAAGTAACCTAAATTCCTAACAGTAGCAAACGAACGCAGGCAAAAGACAGAGACCGGCAAACCAGAGAATTTAATGAGTTTATGATAAAAAGACTGTATCTTTGTCATTGAATCACTCCTGAAACTGATCTGAGTTTCGACTTTTTGGCCGGAGAAGTACAGAAAAGATGATAAAAGTGGTGAAAAAGATAGATGGTTTTTGACCTTTTTTAGGATTTGGGGACACATAAAACACAGAATTTAGATCGTGGGAGTAAACATGGGTTGTTATTTACAAGAAACAGAGAGGCCTGAGTTGAACAAAATCATTCATTCGATATGAATGGATGTGGTGAAAATTTACACAGACCAATGACATGGGGTTTGGTAAAAATTGAATCTTTCGAAGTTTTCTGTCTGATCTGAAGATTTCTAAGCACAACCCAGAAAAAAAAGTTGGAGTCTTTAGCCACCATGTTTAGTCCCAAGAGAGATCTTAGTCTCTTTCAGATTCAAGCTCACGCAAAAACAGAAGGAAAAAAAATAAAACTCATAACAAGAATATTTATTAAAAAAAAAAACAGTAACAGGGTAAGAGAAGATAAAGACTGAAGAAGTGAAGAGGGAATACCAAATCAACAGTCTCGTTCTTGATCTCGTCGAGAGTGATGTTAGACTTCGCCATGTTACACTGTGTTAAAAAGCAAAGCTACAACCCAAAACAAAACAAAGATATAGTTCTTGAAAAAAGCCAAAAACAGAGCAAGGCTGATTTGCTTGTGGCTTGTGGCAGGTACTAGAAGTAGTAGTTGTAGTGGAGAAGAAGAGAAAGAGAGAAAGGGACGGAGGTAAGAGCCATTCAATGAGAATTTGGGAATCCCAAGAAATGGCAGAGAGAAAGAGAGAGAAGTAATGAGAGATATAGATAGATAGATAGACGGAGGATTCCCCGGAGAGTCCCTTCTCTACCTCTCCTTTTATATACGTGATTCTGTGTATTTTGTTATACTGTTATGTTAAATCTGTTCCTGTAAAAATCTTTTAATATATTCCTTTTTAATACTTTACATATATATATATATATATTCATGAGATGATGTCCAAGTTGGATTGCTCTGATTTTACATATCTCAACTGATTTAAGGTTTCGGGACCAGTTCTTGAGCTAATCTCGTTATCTATTGCCAGAGGTGTATTTATGATTGAAATAAACTCATCCAACTATGACCTTAAATCCTTCTTGGTCTCAATAACCCTATTTATGTTCTTAAACCTTATCTTAATGACGGATTTTGATGTGTTGGATCAACCAATCCCTTCTTCTTGTTCTTCTTCTTTGTTATAAGACAAGTAACCAAGACCGCCGTCGACTATAAAAGATCTAGGTGTGATCGTAATTTGTTTGTACACGCCGTGATTTAAAATTATGAAATCTGCTATTTTCGGTATGCTAATTACGGTTCAAGATTAGTACATGCATGCTTATGGTTAGGTAGAAAGGATGAAACTTAAATTGGGCCCTATTGAGAATAGAGATAGACAACTGCTTTCGTAGACTTTAAGGTGATTGCATAAATTTTCTGAAAATTACGTGACGAGTAATTAGCGAGCATTGATAATTAGTATAATTATAAATAATAAAATTTTAAATATTTTTTATTTAAAAACAATAGCTATTAAAAATAATCATTATTTAGCGTCTGTTTGGTCGGACTTATATTAGTAGAACTTTTTTTTTGTAGATCTTTTTATGAGAAAAACTTTTTTAAGAAGCTAATTAACTATTTAACTGTCATTTAAAAATGAGCTTTTTAAAAAGAGTTTCATACGGTGGATTGTTTGACAACATAAAAGTAAAAAGTATTTTTAATTTTAATTATATTTTATTTTGTAATAAAATTATTTATGCATATAAATATTATTTAAAGTATATTAAACAGTATTCAAAGCACAATATATTAATTATTATATAATTTTAAACCATATGAAACATAAATGTAACTAAATCTTTTATATGAATTATAACATAAGTAAATCTAATATAAAAAATAAATAGTAAAACATGTAAAAAGTCAAATAATATTATATAAAAGATGAGTCTGTGGGTATTGTGAGAATTATGTGTAAAACATAAGAATAAAATGGACTAAAAAATATATTCATTAATTGATCTAAAAAATCTACTGAAAAAGTCACTTGAGAGGCTTTTTTAAAAAGTTTTAAATTTGAGTTTATGTATTTTGGCTACTAAAAAAGTCATATTTATTAAAAAAAGTATCTTTTTATTTTAAAGTCAAACACCCTTTTTTTTTAAAAAAATTTGTGATTGAAAAAAGTACTTATTGACATCTCAAAAGTCCATCTAATATATAAAATTAACCTGAATTATGAAAATACCAAACATTGCACTAGCATGTGAAACATGCATGCCGTCATCCTAGATTGGAAAAGTCATCAAAAATGTCCCGGTGTCCTTTTTCCATCCCAAACTTAATTTTCCTTTAACCTTGGTCTGGTCAAAAAAATGTGGATTGACTATTTATAGTACTACTTTTTAAATTTGGCAATTAAATATTTATATTTTTTAATTATAATTTGCTGCGTTTTCTTAAATTTTAATAATAAAGGTTTCCCAACGGGTCAGCGGCGCATGAAAAAGTTCATCGATAAAAATTAGAAAAAATTAGAAATATTATATAATTTTATATGAACTATTGACTTTAGTCATGGTGGGTCCTCAATAATACAAAGTCGCCGCACCTCCACAGCCTAAACAGAAATATAATAATTAAAGCCACCAATTAATATGAAAACCTCATTTTTCACATTATTTATTATCCTTTTTTTTAATTGGGACGGTGCAAATAATTGAAGCTGTATGTGAACGTCCCTTGAAAGGCCAGATAATCCTTCCAATTTATAGACTGCAACTGAGCCACGTGGCCGTTGGATTCAAGGTATTAGCCGTCTAGGTCTGGCTTCATGATTAATTGCTTCAACTTCATGATTTAATGTACCTTGCTTATATAGGAAATACAAGATTATAGTTAATCCTGTAGTTAATGTCTTTTTCCAAAGGGTAAAATAAGGAAAATCGATCCACTCAAATACAAAATTTTTGTTTTCCTTTTTTATGTTGATTACTTATCAAAATTTCCTTAATTTCGCAAGTGAATTTGCGAATAAAAATGTTCATAAAGGACAATAAATTAAATTCAATGAAGTAACATTTAATAAAAAATATAAAAATATATGTATAGAGTTTTTTATTAGTCTTTTAATAATATACAAACTATAAAGTGTGAGTTTAGTTTTGTGAATTGAATTAAAGAATAATGATTATTATTATTATTATAAATAATTATCGACAATGATTTACGTCAATTATAAATGTTAATTTGTTATTTATATTGGTCAATATTTTAAAACTGAACCGATTCGACAGTTTTAATAGTTAAAATCTTGAATCAGTTAATTTTCCTGCTCAGTTTTTAACTTTTCGGTTTGATTTAGTTTAATAATCGTTGTTGTTAAAAAATGATTAATTTATTAATTAATCTGTAAGTTTTCATAAAATGGTCAATTTTATAATAAGAAATAAACCGATTAATTCTCATTTATCAATCTCCTTTTTAATTAAACTTAAATCTTTTGATGGGTAATAATATTTTTCTTCGATTATTGTTTAAAATTATTAATATTATTCAATCTCCAATCAATTTTATAACAGTTTAATATTAATTAAATCTTTTAAACTTTAAAATTTTTATTTTATCAATTTAACTTTCGGTATAGTTTTGAAAACGACGTAATTCATCGTCATACACTTAAATTAGTAACTCTGCAGCCAGGGGCGGATCTACAACGGGGGTAAGTGGGGGCACTTGTCCCCACTGCCTCCAACAAATCCATTGTAAAAAAATTATTATTTTAAGTTTTGCCTCCATTAAAAAAAAAATTTTACTTCTATTAAAATTTTGTCCCCATTAAAAATAAAATTTTGTTTTTAATAAAATTTTGCCCCCACTCAAAAAAATTTCTAGATCCACGCTTGTCTGCAGCTAGTATACCCTGAAACAATAATCAAACAGGTTAGAAATTAAAAGGATAATAATGCGAAGAACTCAGGAAGTATCATCCACTAATACTGATATTCCATCCAAACATTAAAATTCAAATATTTTAAAATAATATGGTCAAAAAATTAAATTCAGGTATACCCAGTTGACTAAAAATTGTGGGTTGCAAAGTATAAATTGAGGTACGATCTTCTCTAACAATAAGCAAAAATGTCAACTACTTCTTCAAGTTGTACGTAATTACTTGCCACTAATCATCTGTAGGAACTGAGGCAGGCCGCACTCTGTCCCGGTTAAGAGGAGGTTGAAGGTCCCATCCACAAACCAATGTCAACATGGCAGAGGGAGGCAGATCCGGTGAAGAGTCGCGTTCGCGTAAAATGAAAATCAACTTGTCAGAAGGTCGGCTGTGCACATGTACATTTGTCAAAGGATGTAGTCATCACAACAAATGGGAGACTACATACGTTTGACTTCGCTTCTTTGTTTTACAATAATATAAATTCCATTTTCGTCAGGATATGGTATAAAAAAATTGTAAGTTTCATTTTCACGAAAATTCAATGGTGTTTCTTCTATTTTGGCACATTTTGTGCAGAAAAAGTACAAGTACTGACCATTTTGTCTTTGATATTTTTGTAGGACAATCTTGTTATTTCTTATAAAGTTGAAAATTTATGATTTGCGTTTTTTTATTTTTAAATAAATTATCAGTTAAGTTATATAATTTGATCCAGTTAAAGATAATAAAGTGATCCAATAAATGATCTACAGTAATGAGTTGAAGTCCAGGTGAAAATGAATCCCAATTACCGTAGATCAGATTCATATCGACCTTATAACGGAAAAGCTCGATATGGATGTTATATAAAAGTTAAGATCTTCTGCAGTTGTTCATATCAATCGTAAATATAAAGAATCTCTAATCCGTTAAGAAAGTTTACGTATTAAGAAAACTATAGAAAGACTTAGTCCGTGTTTCGGAGATAAGTTTTCGTAAAGATTCCTAGAAATTCGTGATCGTTTGGAGCTCAGAATCGACATCAGAATTAGAGATGAAACTGAAATCAGATATTCCGCATTATCTTCATTTTTCATCTTTTCTTTTGATCCTGGGTACATAATAAGGTTTGTGCTATGCATTACAATTTTATTTTTCTAATATCATGATTAGCGTGTATCTTGTACCGAATTCTAAATATATTTAAATGAAAAACATTTTATCGTACTGGTGTAATTATGTGATTCTAATGTTTTTTTAAAAAGTTAAAATTTTTAATTTAACTTTTTAAAATTTTCAAAAAATTCATTTATTTTAAAATAATTAATTTTCTTATGCCTCGGTTAAAAATAACAATAAAATATGTGCGACATAAATTAAACTTAAATCAAACTAATTAAATATGACATAAATTAATAATTTAATAAGTCAAATTTAACTAGGCTTAAAAACTGAATTAAATTCTTATATTAGTAATATTTGATTAACTACGTATGATACATATATACTACGCCTCATTATTATTTTTAAACCAAAGTTTAGAAGAAATAGTTTTATCAGAAAATAAAAAAATTAAGATTTTTTAAAAATTTTAAAAATACTTATGTCTGTTCATTTAAAGAGTAAGATGAATGTACACCTTACTGAATTAAGCCTTGCATGAATTTCTGAGAATTAAAGTGTGAGTTGTTTTCTAACATCCCAATACCGTAAATATTTAATTATATTACTCTTCGTTTCCATCGGAGAAACTTACGATGGGAATACATCAGCAATAGGCTAATCTAGATGCAAGTGGACGTTAGTAATACTAATCATGTCAAAGGAGATAAAAGTACATCACTCATAATTTTCAAGTCAACAAGAAAATGCATTTTTCTTCCCATAGATATTATTACAGAGTCATTGTCTTTATATGTAGAAATATGGTGTGAATCAAAGCAAGTTGGCATATTTCGTGAAATTAGTCGGAAAGGGAGAGCCAGGTTTGACGGGTGTAGCACATGAATTGTCTGCCCATCGTACTAGCTGTGAAATTTCAAACCTTACCATTCAACAACAATTCAATAAAAACTAAATGTCTCTTGTGTGTACGATAGTGTCACTTTGTTAAAATTGGCCTTTGAACACTTTTCCACATTTGTAAATTATAGTATAGTAAGATGCGTTCGCAAGTGATTTGATGATTAGGTAAGGAAGTAAGGCTACATGCATCTTATTATTCCTATGTGCAACCTAATCTTATGACTCTTTATCGTTTTCATGTGTTCTTGTTTTTTTTAAGCGTTTATGTTTATCAATTTAGTAAAAATTGTATTTATTTTATAAATAACAATAACAATAATATCTTATCCAATTTTCAAAAAATAAGATAAAATATTTTTTATTTGGTAAGATTAGACTCAAAGTCTAGAAAACAACGACAATATATAAATTTCACTGAGAAGTACAATTTTAAAAGGTCTAGTAATATGTAATCTTACTCCTAATTAGTACAGATATTGTTTCTAAAAATTAAAGTTTGAAAATAAATTTAAAAAATAACTCAAAATCATAAGTTCAGATGATGTGCTTAATTTTTAAACAATTTAATCTGATTTTTATAATTAATTCAAAATAACTTGAATACTTAAATTTGACATAAATTTAAACTAAATTTAATTTAATTTTGTTTAAGTCAAAATGAACTTTTTTCCTCACCTCTAACTACATTATATTTGCAAAGGTCCCCAAAAGTCATTCGAATAATAACATAAAGAAAATATAAAATAGAAGACTAATAGTTATTTCTTTATAGAATATTTAAGTTGAAAAGTGCAAAAATAACATTTTAATAATTAATTTAAAAATAATTTATCTAAAACACATATTTTATAGACTCTTTATATACAGTCCACGGTCTTCTTAGGGTAGGTGGATAAAATAATAATTAAGGGTTTAAAATAAGAGCTCTTTGTAGACTTGTAGGCCAAGGTGGGGGATAGATGTAAGTAGTTAGGCAAGAAAAAGACACCAAACGCAGTCGTCTTGAATTGGTTATAGTCCGCCGTTAATGTCTTTGCCGTTGCCGTGTAGTTAGTGTATGTACGATCTACTAAAAAAGGAAGCAATTAATAAAGAAGATTTATTACCTCAAAATGCGATTAAGCAATTAATTAAAGCACAAAATGCTTATTAAAGTGAGATAGAAAATAAGGTCAAGACAATCACCTCTCTCTCGCTCTTTATGGTATATATGTGTATAGAACATATAGGAAGAAGCTGACAAATGAAAGAGTGAAATTTGGAGAGTAAATGATAAAAAGAAGGCTTGTAATTAATTAATAAATCATGATCAACTTAAACTCAGTGTTTTTTAAAGTAAATCGATTTGATCAATTTAACATAACGTAAAACTTTAAATCAGTTAACTTTTTAATTTAGGGGTGTTTGTTTTATTTTTATTTTTAGCTTTTTATTTTTTATTTTCAAGTTTAGTGAAACATCTTATTTGTTTAAATTTTTAGTTTTAGTTTTTTATTTTATTTTTTTAGTTTTCAAAAATTAGAAAAATCATAAAAATAGTTTTTGTTTTTTTTCATAATCTGATTTATTATCATTTAAATATATATTATTTAATTATTTAAATTTAAATAAAAATTATGAATAATTTAATTCAACATTATATTTATATATTTAATCAATAAAATTATTAAATATTTAATTTTATTTAATTTTTATAATTAAATTATATATAATTATATTTAAAATGTATAAATATTCATATAAAAATTGATTTAATAATTAAATTATATTTCAAATAAATATTAATTTAGAATTAATATAT
>JANVCQ010000008.1:1151427-1161964 GCA_025531925.1 Erythroxylum plowmanianum | reverse complement strand
ATCAAAGGTTCTGATCATCTATCATTACACCTCAAGCCTGCATCTAGCATGTCTCTTTGGGGTTTTTCAGATGCTGATTGGGCTTCCTGCATAGATGACAGACGATCAATTGCTGGTTACTGTGTCTTTCTTGGTGATAGCTTGATCTCTTGGTCTTCATGAAAACGAGTAATATCTCGGTCCAGCACAAAGTCAGAGCATAGAGCTATTGCAGACCTCATTGCTGAAGTATTATGGGTCTCATCTTTACTTAATGAACTTGGCTTTCCTCTGACAGTCCCTCCTACAATTTGGAGTGTTAATTTGGGTCCTACTGCTATTGCCTCAAATCCTGTTTATCATGCCCGAACAAAGCATCTGGAAATAGATCTTCATTTTGTTCGAGATTTTGCGTTAGCCAAACGGTTATCCATCTCTTATGTTCCTTCATCTCTTCAAGGTGCAGATATTATGACAAAAGCTTCACCTCAAGCTCAACTTCTTCGCTTCAACAACAAACTCGGGCTAGTAACACTACCCTCTCGTTTGAAGGGGAGTGCTAAGAATTGTAACTAATTATTTATTCATATAATATTGTGTAATATTGTGCCTAGTGTATAACAACCTTCTGGACACCTGTATGGTGTATACACATTCTGTTGTAACCAATTACTGTATAAATACAAATGTTGGGCTATGGCATAAGTAGCTCATCAATTTGCTTCTTCCAATATATCTTGTTTTTTCATTCTTGATTTTTCTTAACTATTAGATATCTGGAAAAAAATCATTTTGCTTCAGTTTGTAGCTTAATTCCATTGGTTTCAAGATGTAACATCCAGGATCTTTAATAATAAGACCAACCAGAAAAGAAATTAACAACAGTGAAGTAAAACTAGATATACCTTGCATCAGCCATGACTTGGACTTTAGCACCACTGCCATGCAAATCATAAAAGAAAAGCTTCGAGGAAGATGATCGTTTGCTCATGATTCGACCTTGAAGATTAAAAGAATATACACAGTTTAACAAAAGGAAAGAAGGTAGCAACAAAACATATAACCATATTGATTGAACCGTCTATGTTCTAGTACCAGCCAATGACACAGTTCTCTCCACAAGATGCTCTCCATTGCTTAAGGATCCATATTCCCCAATAAATTCAACAATAGACATTGTAACATGAAACTTGTGTGGATATGGACTTTTCCCTTCCTCCTTCAGAGCAGCAAGATATTTCAGTCTATTCTCAAAGTATTGCTGCAACAAAGCCAAAATGGAAGGAGTGTTGAACCGAAATCCCAAATCAAACTGAATCAAAAACTTTGATCCTTCACATCATCAAATAAAAGGCTCTTATAGAAACAAAGGGCAGAATTATACCGTGGGATCCATCTCATCATCATCAGCTGCTGCAGATTTCTGACCCTGAGAACCAGCCTTGGCAGTGGCCTATAGAAAAAGCCAAAAATTGTAACATAATTAGTGATATAGGGCAAATGGAGAACATTCCAACAATTTGATGAAACACATATAAATTGTAAAATGAGTTCCTGGAAATTTTAAATTGTGTTGGAATTAACGCATTTAAGGATAGGATTATCGAGATAAGGAATTAACAAAAACATATATCTAACAATCACTCCTAGAATTTGTATCATGAGGTAAGAATCACACCTAAGATTTGAAACGAATAAAATTAAAGGAATCATACCATTCCAGAAATCACTTCTAGAACTCATGGATATCTAAGAATCACTCCTAGAAAGCACATTTTCCCACTAGAAAATTAGTCTATTCTTGTTCCTTGAAAGATTGAAACACGTATATATAGCAAAAGTCTTTAAACCCTCAACCTAATGAAATAGGGATCTTAACTAAAATTTCCAAAATTACCAAGTAAACAAGAATAACAGGAACTGACTTATTTTAAACCCTGTTCTCATCACGTTACTGTTCACATGAACATTCATAGTGACACATTTAAACAAAACATAATTTCCCAACTAGTACTATCTGGGGAAATTTTCATGTTGGTTAAAAGAACAAACTTTAAGATAAGTAACCAATAAAAAAAGCAACTAAGCACACATTTCTTTTGGTACCTTCGCAAGCCAATTCCAAAACACACAAACGTTAAGATCTTCAGTGACCAATTAGCAACATGCAAGGACATAGTGCCCATTATAAATTGGCGTCATTAAAACGAAAGAAGTGTACCTGCTTGGCTTTCTCCTCCTCCTTGCGCCGTCTTTCTTCTTCCCTCTGCTTGTTCTTCAGTTCCTTTTTGCGCGCACTGCCCACACACAAGTAAAGAAAAGGTTAAATGCAGTCAAAACCAGGACAACTGAAGCTGAAGTTGATTGTAAGAGTATCAGTTTTAGGCGCAGTGCACAGTACAGAGATAAAACTCACTTCTTACTGATAGTGTCGCCGGAAGCAGGAGAATCGGAGTCCATTGCTAAGCTGGAGACTGCTTTGGCTGTCTCGTCGACGGAGCCTCCCATGTTTTTGGTTTTCTTAGCTGAGAGCCGCCACTTTGACTAGGGCTTTTCTGGTGAAATAGGAAATGTGAATTGAGTGAGCGCAACGCAAACTCCGCTGCTTGCAAGTTACGTCCAAAATGCAAAAAAATAAAAATAAAAAATAAGAAGTGTAATAATTAATAATTAGGTATGAGAATAGACCGAGACCGGGCCTAAGCAAGACCCGCCCCGACATCTTCTACTAGGGCCTGGATCTAGTCTTAAGCTGATGTGCGGGCTCGAGGCGCTCTAAGCTTGAATCTGAACTAAAGATTTTTTATTTTTATTTAATTAAGAAATAAAAAATGATGAATTTTTTTCCCAAAACGCCGTCATTTTCTGCAATCAGCTGACTCAAGCCCAGACTTTGAACGCATGGTTCAATTCTAATCAAGTTTTAGGCGGAAGCTGCGTCACGCTGTCGACTCATTACTATCTTTAAGCTTTAAATGTTGAAGTCTGAAAACTTTTAAGCTTTAAATGTTGAAGTCTGAAAACTTTAAGGCGTAAGTAAGTTGATAAGAAATTCTCCTAGCTTAAGTGAGATTATAAGTTCAAATTGTCCCTATGTATGCAACTGTTTAAAGCTTAGGGTCAGAATTTTATCTCCCGTAAGGAACCTACTCAGCTTGAATGAGAATTAGTTTAAATGTGAATGACTTAAAAGTATCTTCTTATAATTAAGACTCTCGTGAGCAATAAAAAAAACATGTTGAATTGTAAAACTTTTTAAAACTAAATCAAACTCAAAGTTAATTCAAATCAAACTCTACTCATTAATTTCAAATTGTACAGGGACTGCTTTGCCAATTCCTTTTATTTGATTTTGTTGCCACTTGATTTTGACGAAACTTAGCAATAGTTTAGCACTCTTTAGCTTTAGTAATCTGGAGGGTTAATTTAGCATTAAAATTCTTAAGTAATAAAGCAACATGAACTGTCACACAGCCTTAGGCACATCTTCTAAGTTCCAACTGTTCAATATGCTCCAGAAAAATATAAAAAAAAAGCTTTAGTTGAAGCATCATCTTGAATTGTCCATGTTTCAGAGCAACCACCAAAGTTCCTGATACTCTCTGCTTCATCTCACAAATGGTACCAGCAAGTACTCTGCATAAAATAGCTGCGAACAGAAACAAGACATTGCTTACATAGCAGCTCACAGAGATATGAATCTAATCACAGACTGCAATACTGAGCAGACAAGTTTTATGGGGTAGGCACAGAGTAACTGACTAGTTGCCAACTTGCCTGAACCATTTGCTTCGTGCATATGTAAGATGCATAAGTGGCGTTTGGATTGCACAGGCTGACAAGCTCCATGCCAAGAGCATCGAACCATCAGCCTGCATTCCCTTCTGATTGGTGCCCAGTTGTCTCGTGCAAGCCGGGATGAGATAGGGAGTTCAGGATATAGCATATATAGAACTGGATCTTACTCCAGCAAGTTTTCTTTTTAAAATTACTCAAGCAAGTTAAAAGAACCAAAACGAGCCAAATTCAGACCACCCTGAACCAACTCCTATCATATTATTGTTATCGTTCTAAAAACTCTCCCAATACTGTGCTCAGACACAGCAATTGAATTCTTCATGTAATGACATCAGAAATGCCTAGATGTTTGAACAAATCAAGACAAGGAACAAAGTGCCTTAGCGAAGGCTTGACTACATGCAAAATTGGTCTGTTCGGTCCATATCTTACAAATTGCTTTATTCGAGTTGAAATGAACAGATTTTTGCTAGTTGTCAATTCTGGGTGTTCAGTGCAAGGTTTAAACGGCTAAACAATGACAGGCAATTACCTTCCAGATAAACATGTAGCAGGAAGTTATTGCGGCTTTCTTCTGCAAATCAACAGATTTGGCATGGTTCCACAGTGTAGAGCCCAAGAGGACATGACCAAGAACCTGAAATATCAACATATAAAGACGTATCACAGAAATCTATTAAATTATCCACATTGTTTCCTACTGACCATTTTTAGATGCTCGGAGAAAGTATAATTAGAACTTTTACATTAAATTTTAACTTCCGTTAATATAATAAACCTAGTTAGACAACGGGGCTCTCTAATGCTAATGAGCCTTTGGCTCAGGGATTCCAAAGGCATCTTCATCTCCAAAATAAATTATATTCAATCGGACTACTTGGCTTCTCATAGTGAAATGGCGCCAAAACGCAGCTGGGTACAGGGTACATATAATTGGTAGATCTTTTCTAGAACTACATGTCCAAAGTAGAAAGAATATTAGAAATTGAATTCATATGCATATAAAACATAAAATCTTTCTGGAAAATGAAGAGATTTATGGTGTATGATTAAGTGAACGACAACAATTCAGCTGATGGTGAAGCCATTTCATTCAGTTTTCAGATGGTTTTAGAACTAAATACAGTCAAATGTATATAAAAAAAATGCATCGACAAGCAGACAGGTTACCGTGATCCATTTGCTCCAGTTATAGGAAGATGTTAGTCCAACTAAAACAGCAACACCATATGCAACTTCGAGCAATGCAATACAGGTCCAAAATACCTGAGCAAGATCAGTTAGGTACAAAACAAGGGAACTTACTCCTCTAGCAAGAGAAAATGCATAAGTCATACGCTAACCCGCTTCTGGCCCAGACTCACTGTAAAGGTTTGTATGCCAAATATCTTGTCTCCTTCCATATCAGGTATATCCTGCATGTAATCCACTTTGAATTGAGGGAACGATATACAGTGGATATGTTACCAATTTCCTCCCTTTAGGACCTGTCGTTCGTACTTATCAGATGAAACTTATTTTATATGAATTGCTAATAATCATTACCTTAAATAAGGCTATTACAACTGAAAAGAAGCTCATGAATGCAGTTGCAAAAATTAGAGGCTTTGAAAAGGTAGCAGGTCTTCCGTACACATGGCTCTGGAAATTGTCAAGAGAAGAATTTAAGCACTTAAAGAATATTCCAACAGACACAAAAGTGAATAGCATCTGTCAGGCAATCCAATGAACCTCGACTATAAAGAGATTTTTGTTCCCGTGATTTCCAGACACCATTTTAGGTGTCAAAAATACTTCATTGACATCAAAGGACCTGGGAAATTATTTATAAGTTGCATGCACCTAACTGGTGTGCCGCAATAGAATTCCGACCATTTAGGTGCTGACGTCCAAACAACAGCCATGCATGTTTTTCTTTCCCAAAATCAATGCTAATAGCATCTTCAGGATTTAATTTTTGCTAATATTTAAATATATAATAACAAAAGATTTGGAAAGCAAGCAAGTACCTGCATATGCAGAAAAAAGGCAAGTTGAACAATCACTGCCCTAACAGCAAGAATGCACATTGCTGCAACAACTGCAAACCTTTTCCATCTCAGAAGTGGCAACTGAACATTTGCAACATGTAAAGCCCATGAGTTAGAAAACCATGTATGACCATGTTAGCATTTAGATTTAAATGAACAGGTTCAAAATAAAGAAAATAAGTAGAGTGGGCGTAAAGACAGGAAACTTACTCTGCTGCTAGGAGCTTACAACATCTAAAACTAATTTTCAAAACAGAGTCACTACAGATGAGTGTAATCCTTTGATTATTTTAATAAGAAAAATTTATTGCCAATTGCTTAAAAAGAGAAGCTAGTCAAACTACATTACAAAATAGATAACATAAGGCACTCTATCTACTGTATTGTGTTTTGCACAACCATTTGAGAATATGGAAATTTTCATGTTGTATGAAACTCAACTTACGTTCATTGAATATGCCGTTCCAAGAACAAAACTGATGAAAAGAGCCCAAAGTAATGGCCACGATCTAACAATCCATCCAAGCCAAAAACTCTGTGCAGATGAGGAACAACTTAGTAAAATTCTTTGTGAATCTCATATACAGATGTGACAGCCGGCTAAATTTCATGAATGTTGGTCAGTATACAGGACCATGTCATCAAACTTGCTAAATTCTGTGCATTATTCAACATTTAGTGGTCATATTTAACTTGGAGAAATAAAATACAGAAAATAACATTTAGTAGTGCTTTGCTTATATAGTTAGAAAAGGCTGTTTAGATGCTCCCAGGTAAGTCACACATTGAATGATGCTTGTAGTTTTACAGACTAAGAAGAAACAGAAGCAAATTTCGAATACCACATGGTTCATTTTCCCATTAACTAGGACTCTAGCAAGTATCTTTATAGGTGAACTCATACCAGATGTCAGCGGCCAAATTTATCCATGTGACTGTGAGCTACAGATTAAAATATTGCACCACAGTCTTAAGTAGTTAATTACAGCCTAAGCTCCATACATGAATATTTACAAATTATATACCATGATGGCAAAAGAGATTATAATCACGACACCAGTGCCCATGGAATATTCCCCTGATGCCAAAGGAAGATATGGCTTGTTAACCTGGAATGAAACATAACAGAGTTCATATGAGTTTAAATTTACCACACAGAATAATGTATCTCTTTCATATTGTTCCATGACCTTCGGAAATACAAAATGTTTCCCCACATTTAGTTGAAGGAATTATTTATCACTTCAACAATTAGTCTAGAACATTGACGTCTAAAGAAGATACTCAGAATTTGTAGTTATTAACATGTTACAAACAGCAAAGTTACCTTGTCTATTTCAATATCTGTCAATTGATTCAGTCCAACAATGTAGATATTCATCATGAGAGCAGCAGTTAAAGCCTAAAGTACACAAAAATGACGTGTTAGGTCAACAAAAATATAAGTACTTATGGACTCTTTCAATTGACTTGGATATATGGTGCATCACCTCCAACAACCCTGTAAAAAACACTGGAGAAAAGTCCGAGAACTTGTCAACCGCAAGGAGAGAAACTGAAAAAATGCTGAGGGCCTGTTGATAGAAAATTAGGTCAAGCTGATTAAATTCTTGATTACATGGGAAGTTTACAAGATTTTGGCAGCTGATATGCAACATAATAAGACATTAACTTGTGACGAATTTACCATGAACTTAACTGTGCCTATAACTGTATGAGGCCGTGAAAATCTGTAGAAAGCATGTAATGAATGGAAAACAGATGCCTTGGGATTAAATGCACCAGGCTCTGATTCAAGAGGTTCTCTGGAAGCAGCATGTACTAAAAATTTCTCTTTGCTTTTCATCAATATCATCTCCTTCATGCAATGCTGGTGGAACCGTGCCACACAACTTCGGTTTAAGTTGCCCCATGAAAATTCAACTGCTCCTGTACCTGTTATCAATATGGTCATACTATCTTAAATTGCAGCTATATGAAAAAGAAAGCAAAGACTACAGCCAAAAGCAAAATCAAACGACCTAGAACAATTTCTGTTGGAAATATTGATTCAAAGTTAAAATTAAAAATTTTGTTTATAGATAAGATAATTGTTAAAAGATAAAATTTTATCTTTAAGATAGAATTATTATCTAGTTAGGATTTAAACTTTTGAATTTGATTTGTTTTATCTAGATATTAGCTAAGTTTGTTATTTCATTCTCTATATATTTAGACTTTCATGTCAATGTAAAGCGGAACCAATCAATAAATTATCTCTTCCATTATCTCTTTCATATTCTATTTCATTTTAGATAGTTTTCCATTCTCAAAATTTCAACAATTTCCGTCTGAAGCAAAATAATTAGTCATCATCCTAACAGCTAGCTTTCAGGAGACCAAAAAAGCAAATAACAATGTAATCATGAAGCGAGTCATTTCACCAAATGTTCCATCAATCGATTTAATTCCCCAAAATAACAATATATTGATGATTTTACTATCTGAACTTAGAAAAGATCTCTATCTACATTGATTAGAGTCTATATAACTAGATATTAATAGGAGAATTAAGAGCTTACTTGAAGAGTGACCCAATTTGAAGTTGTCGCTCCTCCAACAACTTCCACCAACTAACACTTCCAATCATCAGATCATGAACATATAGCAGCCCCATAATAGTAATCCCGCAAGAAAATAGCACCCAAAAGACAAATCAAAATGAAATGAATGCAATGCACAAGCTACAAGTAAAATCCAACTAAAGTAATTTCTAAAATGCAAAAATTAGGCTGAAAGAAGAAAGCAAAAGAATACCGTGAGCTTTACCCACAAAGAAATGAATGAAAAGAAGAAAAAACCCAGATACTAAATGGAGGATAAAATGCTTCAGATGCTAAGTTACAGCACTTGGCACTTCTACATGCAATGAACTGAAAGAAAATGAAAAGTGTCTTAGCACAGGTGAGTGAAGTAGAAGAAGAAACTTTGGTATTGACCAAAGAAGTAAAGAGTCCATTATGCCATTATGGTCTCTTGAATCAATAACATTTAGAAGTGAAAGAAGTTTAAACTATACTTCCACATGCAATGAGCTGAAGTAAAAGCAAAAAAACGTCTTACCAGAGGTAAGAGTAGAAGAAGAAAACTGGCTTGGAATTGACCCAAGAAGCAAAGACTCCATCTTTTTTTTGGCTTCTGGAATCAATAACATTTACTCAATGAACGAAGAGAAGCAATAACGACACAGATGGGGGCTTGTGGACCCTGAGGGTGTCTAATGCTGCCAAAAGACGGCTAAAGCGGGTCAAGTGTTAGTTGTAAGTCATTTCCGCGACATTTATTGGCTTCGTTGTTTATTGTTAGAAACGAAAACATTTACGTAACCAAACTAAACTCTTAGCCCGTTTGGTTGGCACGAATTGTAGACTGGGAAGGTAATTTTTTTTTAAAATTTAAATTATTACATTTGGTTTATTTTTTGAGCAGTTAAGAAAGTAAAAATTTTCCTAATTTAGGAAAAAATAGTAACACTTTTTTTCTGGATTTTAAATTCAAAAATGTGCTACGTTCTATCCCCTTCCATTCCTAACATCTCAACCAAACAGGTCGCTATAGTAGCAATGTGTTAAGCTTTGGCTCCTTTGTTGTCACATATTGATTGGGGACAACAATTAGAGCAAGGCTCTTACCTATATAAGGAGGTTGCTACCTCCTTAGTTAATGCACCAAAATAAAGTCAAAGATTTGTATGATAAATTTGGCTTTAGTTAAATTTTTCTTTTAAGGTGAGAGTTGGAGAGTTTGTCTTGGGTATTTCTTTGTGGATGTGTTGGTGTATTAGGGGATTGGGTGAGAGAAAAAATTATGTGATTGTAAGAATTTTTCATATAATGAATTTTCTTCTCGGTGTTCATGATTTTTCTCTGATTTGGGAGTTTTCACGTAAATTCTCTTGTGTTATTATTTTCTAATATTTTTATCTATCAAATATCTTTGAGTGTAAATTCGAAAAGTCTAAATTTCCAACGCAATGTACTCCGACAATTTGACGGGCAGCCAAAGCAGGGCACGATCTAATTGTAAAGAGTCATTTCCGGGACATTTATTGGCTTCACTGTTTATAACAAGAAATGAAAACATTTGCACAACCAAACTAAACTCTTACTGTGAAGTGTTTCTTAGTTGCCATAGCAGCAGTGTACTCCGGCAATTTGGCGAGTAGTGGTAACTTTAGTTAAGACACAATTCTGACACGTACCAATGACTCCACATTGGTGAAAAGAACAGCGGAGGAGAAAATATATCTCTTATACACGTGTATGCTATGCATATCTATACATTGAGACAATATATGCATACATTGGACATTGACTGTGTTGAGTGAGTTGATAAAAACTGTTATATTATTCAGCAAAAACAGTGTCTTTTATAGGCCATTACATCAACAAAAAGATCGAGATAAAAGGACCATGCCTCATGACTAACTAACTCCTAGTTTAACTCCAACTAAAAACAAATGCCACTCAAAAATAGGACAAAACAAAACAGTAACTTAAAAATATCTAACACAATAGCTTTAAAATATCTAACACCCTCCCTTAAACTGAAATTACTTTCAGTTTAACATCAAACAAAACTCTTTGTACTACACACTTCAAGAGCACTTCTCAACTTTGTGAATGCAGCAACTTTGAGGGGCTTCGTGAAGATGTCTGCCGCTTGGTCTTCACTTTTGCAATAAACAACAT
>JANVCQ010000008.1:1139854-1151327 GCA_025531925.1 Erythroxylum plowmanianum | reverse complement strand
CTCATATGATTGCTGCAACCAGTGTCAAGATACCACAGATTCTTATTTGTTTCTTCTTTCGCATGGCATACCATTAACAAGGATATCTCCTCCTCCTTTTCAATTGCTTCTGCAAAATTAGACTTTTCTCCACGTTTTTTATTTAAATTTGTGCGACATTCAGATTGGTAATGACCATACCTGTGGCACCGAAAGCATTCAATATTAGCTTTATCTTTGCCTGCAGACTTGTGTTTTTTGTCATTTGAACGATGGCCTCGATCATTTCTCCATGGACTCCCTCCACCGGCTTTGTCAGTGGAATCTCTACCCTTCGACTTGCTTCTATCATTGTGGGTAGTTACTTGCAAAGCTTGCTCCTCATTGTCTTGCTGGATTAATTTTTGCTCATGAACCAGCAAGGAATTTTGCAGCTCATCAATGGAGAGAGTGTCAAGATCCTTTGATTCTTCAATGGAGCAAATAATGAAGTTATATTTTGGCAGCATAGATCGAAGGATCTTTTCAACAATAACAACATCCTCTAGCTTGTCCCCATGAATCCGCATCTTGTTTGCGATTGCCATCGTTCTTGAAAAATAGTCAATAACAGGCTCACCAGACTTCATGCGCAAAGTCTCGAATTCACCACGGAGATTTTGAAATAGTGCCCGCTTTGTCCTCACATTTCCTTGATACTTCTTCTTCATGGAGTCCCAAATCTGCTTTGAAATGTCTTTCTGAAGAATTGTTTCCAAGATTGTGTGATCAAGGGCTTGGAAAAGATAATTTTTTACCTTCAGGTCCTTTAACTTTATTGTCTCAATCTCCACATCTGACACTATTGTGCCTGCTGTTGGTTCTGGTATGTCATCAGAAACCACTTGCCAATATTCCTTTGAGCGCAAAAAATTTTTCATTAACATGCGCCAGTGATCATAATGACTATCAAAGCGGGGAATGGCTGGCTGCACAAAGTTTTCAGAAGTCATAAGCTTTCACATTGCTGCTGCTAGTTGTCTATCCCTCACAGATGTATGGCTCTGATATCACTGTTGAGTGAACTGATAAAAAATTGCTATATTATTCAGCAAAATCAGTGCCTTTTATAGGCCATTACATCAACAAAAAGATCGAGATAAAAGGACCATGCCTCATGACTAACTAACTCCTAATTTAGCTCCAGCTGAAAACAAATGCTGCTGAAGAATAGGACAAAACAAAACAGTAACTTAAAAATATCTAACACAGTAGCTTAAAAATATCTAAGAGACTGGTCCATACGAACATAAATCAAAGGAGGCATTTGAGATGTCGACAAATTGCTCCATTAATTAAGAACTGCTGTGCATTATCATTTATAATATTAAGAAAGAACTTTTGGTCAATCAATCAATCTTGATTTAGTAAATTTGAGCAATGAATGACATGATTTTATTAGAGTAAATATTTGAACTAAGGATCAAAAGGGCTACCTCAAAACATCAATAGAGACTATGATATGATATGATATGACCTCAAGAAAAAGTCTAATCAATTTGCAAGACGATAAGGCATTGCAACATTTCAACACTCAGTCTAATCAATTTGTAAGACGATCACTCTACGCCTGAAACCGAGTGGAGGATTTACAAAAAGCCCGTGCCTTACACGTTAACCCATCTTCAATAACGACCAACCAAACCATAAAGTCTGAATAGCCTCATTTCCTCATTTCTTATCTATCCTCTTCCTTTCAACACTTTAATTTGTCATCAACTCAACTTCCAAAACCCCAAAGCAACAGACTCTCTCTGTCAATGCAATGGAAGGCACTCTCTTTCCCAGCAAGCCTATCTATCCTATACCGATCACCAGACCACCGCCGCTAATCCCGTCGCCGAAACCCACCTCAACGGCACTGCTCCCACCGCCGTCAACTCCTCAGTCACCACCTTTTTCGACTGTCCACTTTGATTCTCTTCTCCAACATCTTCTGCATTTGTCTTCTTCACATAATATCAATGCCCGTAAAGTGACTGGCTCTAAATACCCTTCTCTTCGAATCTCTGCTGATTCTTCTCAAAAACAGCTCCAACCAACTAAAAATGGAAACTTGAGGAGCATTTCAGTTCTGGAGTTTGATAGTGAGAGTGAAGAGTGTGATGGGTCGTTTGAATTCTTGTCAGAGAAGGGTAAGTTCATGGTTAACTCAATTGTAGAGCAGCCTTTGCATACCTTGACTTCGTTTTTTGATCGTTCTGAAATTGAGTTGCTTCAACTTGATTTGACTGGTCTATTGAAAGCACTAGACGTTACTGGTAGTTGGCCGAGAGCCCTTTTATTGTTTGAATGGATTGTCATGAATTTGGACGTGACAAATGTGAAAATTGATAACCAGGCTATAGAACTAATGATTAGAATCCTTGGTAAAGAGTCGCAACATTCTGTTGCGTCGAAGCTGTTTGATGTTATTCCTGTGGAAGAGTATTCATTGGATGTTCGAGCATATACAACTATTATTCACGCATATTCTAGTTCTGGCAAGTACATTAAAGCAGTTAATTTATTCCAGAAAATGAAAGATTCAGGCTTGTCACCGACTCTGGTCACTTACAATGTCATGCTTGATGTTTATGGGAAGATGGGTCGGTCTTGGAACAAGATTATAGGCATCTTAGATGAGATAAAAAGTAGAGGGCTTGAGTATGACGAGTTTACTTGCAGCACTGTAATTTCTGCGTGTGGGAGAGAAGGCTTGTTAAATGAAGCCAAAGAGTTCTTTGCCGGATTGAAGTCGCAAGGCTATGTCCCTGGTATTGTTACTTATAACGCCTTACTTCAAGTTTTTGGGAAGGCAGGCGTTTATTCAGAGGCCTTGAGAATCTTACAAGAAATGGAGGAGAACAAGTGTTCTCCTGATGCCGTAACTTATAATGAGCTTGTGGCTGCTTATGTAAGGGCAGGATTCTGCGACGAAGGAGCTGCTGTCATAGAAGCAATGAGTAAGAGAGGTGTATTGCCAAATTCTGTGACGTATACTACTGTGATAAATGCTTATGGAAGAGCTGGAAAGATGGAGAAGGCATTAGAGCTGTTTGAGCAGATGAAGAAGTCAGGTTGTGTTCCCAACGTATGCACTTACAATACTATCCTTGGGATGCTGGGGAAGAAGGCACAATCAGAGGAGATGATGAAGATTCTCTATGATATGCAAGTAAATGGATGCGCTCCTAATCGTGTTACGTGGAACACGATACTTGCCATGTGTGGTAATAAAGGAATGCACAAATATGTGAATCGTGTTTTCATAGAGATGAAAAATTGTGGTCTCGAACCTGGCAAAGACACGTTCAATACATTGATTACTGCATATGGAAGGTGTGGTTCTGACATTGATGCAGCCAAAATGCATGAAGAGATGATTAAAGCAGGGTTTTCTCCATGTATTGCAACTTATAATGCACTTTTGAATGCTTTGGCTCGACGAGGTGATTGGCAGTCAGCAGAGTTGGTCATAGTTGACATGAAAAGTAAAGGTTTCAAGCCTCGTGAAACTTCATACTCATTGTTACTCCATGCTTATGCAAAGGTAGGCAATCTCAAGGGTATAGAAAAGGTTGAGAACGATATTTATGGGGGTCATATCTATCCTAGCTGGATGCTCTTGAGAACTCTAGTTCTGGTGAATTTCAAATGTAGAAATCTAGCAGGTATGGAAAGGGCTTTCCAAGAGCTACAAAATCATGGTTACAAACCAGATTTAATTTTATTCAACACGATGATTTCAATTTTTGCCAAGAATAAAATGTATGTCCGAGCCCAAGAAATGCTGAATCTAATTCGGGAGAGTGGGCTAAAGCCAGATTTGGTCACCTACAATAGCTTGATGGACATGTATGCTAGAGGAGGAGAGTGTTGGAAAGCAGAAGAGATCCTCAAAAGGCTAGAAGAATCCGGTGGCAAACCTGACCTTGTTTCTTTTAACACTGTCATCAAAGGGTTTTGCAGAGGAAGACTCATGCAGGAGGCTGTAAGGACACTCACTGACATGACATCAAAAGGAATTCAACCGTGCATCTTCACCTACAATACTCTTGTCGCGGGCTACGCAGGGCAAGGGATGTTTTCAGAAATAAATGATCTAATTCGTTACATGATTGAGCACGAATGCAGACCAAATGAGCTAACCTATAAGATAGTTGTGGATGGTTATTGTAAAGCAAGAAAGTACAGGGAAGCAATGGACTTCATATCTAAAATAAAGATTATGGATGATGTTTTTGATGATCAGTCTGTGCAAAGACTTGCTTGTCGTGTTCGGGAGAGGCTTGAGTCATAACTGTATAAATGCATTTTAAGGTGACTATTTTTCTCATCACCTGGAATCTTTCATGGTTTGCATTGAAAAATTTGTGAACTCTCCAGTTTCTGGTGCATCCTCGGATCAGAGTTTATGTGGGTGGGTATAATTGAGAGATAAAATTTCTTTCTTTTCCGTCAGATACTGTACGTCCACGGGATCAATTTGCTTGCTTTTTCTCAGTTCTGCGGTTTAACACGGCGTTCCTGGAATGGCAGTGGATAAGATACGAATGGAAAGGCAAGAAGAAAAGTTCCATGGTTCAATATACGTGTTTGATCTGTAGATAATTTTCGAAGTATATAATATTCAATTCCATTTGTATAACTACAAATTTGAGCCTTCCTTTTCTAGCTAGCTAAATATGTTACTAAGCGGGATACTTGGATACGGTTCTGATCACCTTCTTCATACTTGAAACTTAGCATGTTAAGTGATTTCTCCTGTCACTTTCTGTTCTCTCGGTGGTTGCTTTGTAGATTACTAGTGATGGTGTTGGCAGAAAAGCACAGGACCAATCTGAATTCAACGATAAATTCTGATTTGACCAAAATTTGAGTTGGATTGAATTTAAAATAAGTATGTCCAACATTAAATTTAGGGTGATAAGAACATGACTCTTATTAGATCAAAATTTAACTTATAATTGCAGTTTAAAAAATTTGTCCAACTTATCATCTCTACTCACTAACTAGTTAATGATGAAATGTTGTTATTTACTTACATGAGAACCCAAAAATGCAATCTATACGTGCTCCAATCTTGCAGGAGCAACGTTGTCTTCTGCCAAAACAACCAATGCAATCTATACATGCTCCAATCTTGCAGGAGCAATGATGTCTTCTGCCAAAACAACCAATGCAATCTGCAAGTGCTCCAATCTTGCAGAAGCAATTGTGTCTTCTGTTTAAAGACCAACAAACTTCTGACAAATAGTAACTGCATTTATTTCCTAATATGGAATAGCTGACACATATACAACAGAAGTAAAACCAACTTTTGTCTTCTGCTTAAAGACCAACAAACTTCTGACAAATAGTTACTGCATTTATTTCCTAATATGGAATAGCTGACACATATACAACATAAGTAAAACCAACTTTTTTTTTATTTCATTAGGTATCTCGGCTTAGTTGGATTAATCCTAAGTTTCTAAGATCCCACCCCAAAAGTTCTAGAGGATGTAAACTTAAAATTTCAAGATTCCTTAGGTTCTTACGTAGCCTGTATATTTTTACGCATAAGAAATCTTTACATACTTGATTGTTCAGTTAATGATTGATCACTGGCTCACCCTACTCAGTATCAGGTTCCATCAACCCCCAAATTTTCTAGTAGCTCCAACTTATATAGGTAAACGTTGATAGAAAAGATTAAAAGCCTTGTTCTTAGCTTTTGGTCAAGCGTTTTTTTAATACCTTTTTTACTTTTTGATCAGCATTAGGCTAAGAACTATATATTCTTTACTACTAATAAAACTTGAAATTATTATCTTTTAAATATATATTTACATCAAACCAACAATTCTCTTTAAAGTTAAATTGAGTTGCAGGCCAAATGATACTACAGGGAACATGCTTAGAGTGAAAGAGAGAAAGGAATAGACTAATCCAGCACATAACTGACACTTAAAACGAACGCCTCCACTTAACCTGCAGGTTGCCGGTCCAATAGGCTAAGGTAATGCCACTTTCACTGGAGCAAACCGAGCGCGCCACTTACGTTGTCTACTAAAGCTAAAACCCACTTACTATTCTGGAAAACAGCCGAAACGGCGCCAAACGGTGAAAAGTACCGAAGCAAACCATCACAATTGGCGGTGAGGCGGTGAATCGGTGATTCTATTCGAATGTAAGACAGTAGTTAAAAATATAAAAAACCAGGCAAGAACTAACCCATACCGGTTCAAGGTCCGACCCGTTTCTCTCTCTCACTATCTCTCTTTCATTCTCTTAACAAATTTCAATTTTTTTTCTCTTGACGAGTAGCTGAAACTCTTCAATATTTTAGCTAAAGAGCAAAAAACATCAGCTAATTTGACAAACGTTTGCCCGCCACTCATTATCTCTTCCTTACCGTCTTCCTTCCACATAGCAATAAACCGAAAAAGGAAGCTTGACAACAACAACAACAACTCTGTTTTCTCTTGATACCCGAACTTGACACTTTTGTTCTTGTCTTGGGGGTCTTGATCCTTTTCTGCTTCACTTATCTGGGGTTCCTTTGTTTTTGGGTTTCATGGGTTAGTTAAGTTTGCCTTGAAGAAGCTGAACTGGGTTTTGCTTTTGGAGATGGAGTGGGACAGCAATTCGGATCTGAGCGGCGACGAAGAGGAGGAGTTCTCGCTCGGTGACGCCGTGAGCGGCGACGGAGCTCATGATTCGCTTCCTTTTCCTGTTGAGGATTTGCTCCAGACAGCGCCATGTGGGTTCGTGGTTACTGATTCTCTTGAGCCTGACCACCCCATCATTTATGTTAACACCGTTTTTGAGATGGTTACTGGTTATCGAGCCGAGGAAGTGCTGGGCCGTAATTGGTTAGTATTGTAATTAGTTAGCTTTTTCGCTTTGTGTTCATTTCTGTGGCTAATGCGAGAAATGAGGAATTGTTATGTGGGAATTTGGGTAATTTGGGCGGTTTAGTTGTTCATTTTGGTCAATTGTTGTGTTCTGCTTATGCTAAACCTAGTTTGTGTTTGGGTTCCGTTTTGAGCAAATTTTTGACGTTATATGTTAATTTAGCTACACCTTCTTAAGCACCGAGAACTATAAAGTGACATACTTTTTGGGGAGTTGTGATTTTTTCATACAATAGCAATCTGCTTGTTTTGAAGGGTTTTTGAGCTGAGAACTTCGAATTGTTCCAATTATTTAAGGGTACTGGTGCATTTGCGGCAGTCTCTTTCTCTCTTGTTGGTGTTATGGCATAAACTAGGATCCCAGAGATTGCGAGGAAGGAGATATGAGAGAAGTCCTTCCATTGGACTCGGTGCTGTTTGAATTGTGGGAGGGCAACTGTTGTTTTGTTTATTATTGACGTTTTGTATTTTGTTATTCAGTAACAGGGTTGATTCTGAGTTGTTAGACTAAGCGTTTAGCAATTGAGATGATAGGTAAGCAAGCATACTGCTCCTCGGTTAAATACTTAAAACAGAGTAGAAGCAAGCAAAATGCACCAAGAGTGAAGGGTTCTGTTTCAGTCACCTTAAGATGAAACTTTATAATGGTTGGCTTGAACCTTTGTTTTTCATTTGCCGTGAGAACAGGCATTATTAGACATACATACCTATACAGACTCCACATCAACCGGGACCAATCTAGTACGGCATAGCATGCAGATACATTCTTTTTCTGTAGGCAAATATAGTGCTGTCTTTGTTATCAAACTATAGTCTTGGCACGTTTTGGTCAATTTTGCAACAATACTGTCAAAAATACATCCTTTTTTTGGTGACTTGTAGCATTGGCAGAATATATTGGTGAAATTGATCGAAGTGTCTTATCAACGTTGACTTCTTTTTTAGATAATATTTAGATAGCTCTTGACGTTGTGTCATCTCAATGCTTTTCTAAGTTCCACATTTTTTATTAGATTTTGAGATGTTACTCCTTGGATTTCTGGAACGTCAGTGAATTGCATTCGGCCCCTTGGAGGGTCGTTCTGAATAAGAACTTTTCTTTACTTCTATTGGTTCCCATTCATCATAAATAATGTAAGAAAATCTTGTTTACTTTGCACACCCAGTGCAGTGGGTTTATCTTTCCTTCTTGGTCCAAGTTACAGACGCTTGTCCTTCTGCTTGAAATCAGTAATTTGTGGTGGATTTTGTAATTTTTTGCCTGCCAGGTTTTGTGGCTTTAGCTTTATACATGTCTAAATGTGTGATTGCAATCATGTACTGGCTTGGGAGAACATATTAGTATGAATTGGGTGTAATTTTGGAACTCTAATCTATCTTTTGATATTGCCCTAAAATACCGTAACTTCAGGCCCCTTGATAGATGTTATATTAGATATTCTGAACATTTGTGGAAATAGTCCACGGCTTGGTTTGGTATCTGTTGGCTTCAACTGGGAAGTATAGTTGTGAAAAAGTATCAGATGCGTTGTACATAAATGCTACTTTTATCTCAAACCTTTTAAGCACCAATTCTCTTGTCACCCAGCATATATGTGAATATATTCTATATATACCATCTAAAATATCTTGATGTTTGTTAATAGGTTTTCACAGTGTCTTTTGTACATGTTTTTAGCTCTTCAGTCTCAAGTCTACTATTTCAAAGGAGAGCTACTGAGTATAGGTCACCATCTCTTTATCTTATCCTCTGCCTATGCCTTATAACTCTCACTTCTTTCTGATAATGCACTCATTATTGAATATGTTCTGGTCATTCTTCTTCTTCTTTAGTTTGTTTATCCAGTTTAATACTGATCAAATATATTTTTCTATCCCCCCCATTTGCAGTCGCTTCTTGCAATATCGGGGACCCTTTGCCAAAAGGAGGCATCCATTGGTTGACTCTACTGTGGTTTCAGAAATAAGAAGATGCCTTGAGGAGGGAATTGAATTTCAGGGAGAGTTGTTGAACTTTCGAAAAGATGGATCACCTCTTATGAACAGGTTGCGACTTACTCCCATATATGGAGATGATGATACGATTACTCATGTTATTGGTATCCAGTTCTTCACAGAAACGAATATTGATCTGGGCCCTGTGTCTAGTTCTTCAATAAAGGAGGCTGCAAAGGTGGATCGGCTTCATTGTGGCTTTTCCACCTATCGCCATGTCTCTGTAGGGGACCGGAATGTGTCTCGTGGGGTTTGTGGGATCCTGCAGTTAAGTGATGAGGTCCTGTCCCTTAAAATACTTTCACGATTGACTCCAAGAGATATTGCCTCAGTTGGTTCAGTTTGTAGGCGACTTTATGATCTGACAAAGAATGAGGACCTCTGGAGAATGGTGTGCCAGAATGCTTGGGGCTGGGAAACAACTCGGGTTTTGGAGACTGTCCCTGGTGCAAAGAGACTAGGATGGGGGCGGCTTGCAAGAGAGTTAACGACCCTTGAAGCGGCAGCATGGCGAAAGCTAACTGTTGGAGGTGCTGTTGAACCATCCAGGTGCAATTTCAGTGCTTGTGCTGTAGGAAATAGGGTTGTCCTATTTGGAGGGGAAGGTGTTAACATGCAACCAATGAATGACACCTTTGTTCTGGACCTTAATTCCAGTAAACCAGAGTGGCAACACGTCCAGGTGAGCTCACCACCTCCAGGACGCTGGGGTCATACGCTATCTTGTGTTAATGGGTCTCATTTAGTGGTGTTTGGAGGTTGTGGAAGACAAGGGTTGCTTAATGATGTTTTTATTTTGGATTTGGATGCTAAACCTCCAACTTGGCGTGAGATTTCTGCTTCTGGGTTAGCTCCTCCTCTTCCACGAACATGGCATAGCTCCTGCACACTTGATGGCACCAAGTTGATAGTTTCTGGTGGATGTGCCGATTCTGGAGTTCTTCTCAGTGACACATTTCTGCTTGATCTGTCAATGGAGAAACCTGTATGGACAGAGATACCAGTAGCATGGACACCTCCTTCTCGGCTAGGTCACACTTTATCGGTTTATGGTGGTAGGAAAATACTTATGTTTGGGGGTTTAGCTAAGAGTGGTCCCCTTCGGTTCCGTTCCAGTGATGTGTTCACTATGGATCTAAGTGAGGATGAGCCATGTTGGAGATGTGTGACTGGGAGTGGAATGCCCGGTGCTGGAAACCCAGGGGGTGTGGCTCCACCTCCAAGGCTTGATCATGTAGCCGTGAGCCTCCCGGGTGGTAGAATCCTTGTCTTTGGTGGCTCTGTTGCTGGTCTTCATTCTGCCTCACAACTCTATCTTCTGGATCCAACTGATGAGAAGCCTACATGGAGAATCCTCAATGTGCCTGGGCGACCTCCAAGATTTGCCTGGGGACATAGTACCTGTGTGGTTGGGGGAACAAGAGCTATAGTCCTTGGTGGTCAAACTGGGGAAGAGTGGATGCTAAGCGAACTCCATGAACTGTCCTTGGCAAGTTCAGTTATCTGATTCCTGAGCAGACTGGCCAAAGTTTGGAGAAGGAATCACTTTAATCCTGAAAAACCTGGAGATGTGAAGATAATTAATGGGAAAACTAAATTTGGGACTGTTGTTTCACTCACCAACTAAACCTTGACAAAAGGAACCAAATGTTGCTCTAGTCTCTAGTAGGACCCTTTGGTGATAGGCAAATGCATTTTCTTGGACAAGGTAGTTCTGGCACGGGTTGGCTATTGGCTATTCATAAGGTGACATGGAATTGTGTTTTTTCTTTTCTTGTGAGGTTTGTGTTGAGACCACCTTTTGCCATGCTCTATCAGACAATTCTTACATGTTAGGCTTAGTATATGATGGCACAGGTAGATATTTGTACGTCTTAGGCTAAGTTTTTTGTCATGTCCATGCTTTGTTTATGTAACTCGAGCTCTATAACTCTCCTATATTTGAAATAATTAAAAAAAGTTGGAGATGGAATGTTTATATCCCTTGTTGCTTTGTTTGGATTGACAAGTCAGATGAATTGTGATGCTTTTGGATGTTTCAGGTTGTAGTACACATTATATTGATATTCAACTAGCATGTGACCTAATCGATTGTCACATGTGATTTCACTTCAAATTAACGATAATTATTAATAAAGACCGTATCATAAATACAATTTAGGATGTAGTGAGGAGAACTTCGTCTTGAACAATTTTTAGAAATTACAATTTATGCTGAAGCAAAATAATAGAAGAAGAATTTTTTTGACCATAAAAAGAAATTTCTGAGCCAAATTGACAATTAAATTGAAGGCATATGGCTTGTTTGATAGACAACCAATCAGTTTTTTATCATAAGTTGTTTGATTTTTCAAACAGCTATAAAAGATGTTTGGTAGGTAATTTTTTTAATAGCTTATTTAACATTAACAGTCATTGTTAAAAACGCTCAATCAGCTAAAATTTTAAGTATTAAAAGTTACATTGACTCTTTATATAGTTACAGGTTAGAAACATTTGTAAGTTTTTTGTAAAATTTAATTTTTGTTCTATTTTTATTATTGTCAAATTTTTATTTTTTGTAAAATTAAATATTTAAT
>JANVCQ010000008.1:1115576-1131828 GCA_025531925.1 Erythroxylum plowmanianum | reverse complement strand
AATAACATGTTCATTAACTTAAATTACTTGCAATAATAAATCAACAAAATAAGATCATGGAACAAAAGGCGGGGTTTTAGTTGGACAAGTTTAGGGCTTTAGAGGGTATTCGGCGAAGTCGGGGAATTTAAAACCCACGCACAAAAACCTTCAAACTTTCTTCGCAAGAAAATTTATTTCTTTGCTTTCGTAGTAAAATATGTTGACTGGTGGCAGAAGCTACGTGTCTTCCCCGCCGGCCTTCTCCAACGACGCTAAACGACTTCTCGTCTGCACCGGCAGCTCGGTTTCCATCTTCAGCACCGCCACTGGTTTGCAGGTTTTTCCCTTACTTTTGGTCTTTTCTTATTGTTGTAATTTATCTTTTTGTTTCTTTTAACTTGTTAGTTTAGTTGCTTGATTCTGTTAGTTCATTGTAGTTATTGTTTATGACATTTTTGTTCTGCGGGGTTTGAAGGTAACGTCATTGGAGGGTCACACGGCGGCTGTTACGGCGGTGATAGTGGTGCCAACGTCGAGTCCGTCGACTAAGATGTTATGTTATTGTTGGACGGCGTCGCTTGATGGGACAATTCGTTACTGGGATTTTTCTGTTCCTGAGTTGATTAAGACTATTGATATTAAGTACCCAATTCACTCTATGGTAGTATAAATTATGCTTCAAGCTCTTCTTCTATTATTCTGTCTTTGTTTTGTTTTGGTTTGATTCACTTATGGGCTAATTTGATTAAACATTATTAACTTTAGGTGAATTCTGATAATAATATTTCATTTTCAGGTAATTCCATCTCTATCAGTCCAACCAACGGATACCAATGACCAGCGTAAACTCTTTGCTTATGTGTCTACTGAAGAAACAAAAGATCAGGAAAACCAATCTAAAGCTTTACGTGGGCAAATCAGGAAATGTAACTTAACAGACTCTCGCCTTGTTGGTGGAGTGACTTTGGCAGAGGTAAAGAAAAACTCTTTTTTTTTAAAACCCTACCTATGCTGTTTGTTTGATGATGCAACTTCTACATTATTTTCCAAGTTTTTATTTTAGATCCAGTTAGATTAAGCCTTGCACAAATTAGAGGCTTCATGCAAGAGTTCGTCTTTCAGATGTTATTAGATTTTTATTTTGATTGATAAGTTAAACTTCATTCATTGCGTATGTGGTTTATTGCATTTGATACTTATTGACAGACAAGGCAACCAGAGTTTATCACTATAAGCCCGTCTGGACAATATGTTGGCATTCGAATCAAAAGGAAGGTTCGTATGTGGAAAGTTCCGGCTGCAGATTCTGAGCGTGCAGTGATTAAGAAGATCACCCTCCATCATACAAAAAACTTGACAGCTCTTGCATTTCACCCATTTCAAAGAATTGTCGCGGCTGGAGATATGACTGGGAGAATTTTGATATGGAGGGGATTTGGAAATAGAACATTTACTGCAGTAGATGGGTTAGTGAGTAATAGATCAGTGGTTATCGATGATGACAGACCTGGGGTTAGAGGCAACGATGATGCTGATTCTTGTACAACATGGCACTGGCACCCAGCTGAAATAAAAATCCTCTCTTTCTCGTCTGATGGAGCCTATCTATATTCAGGTAAAAGAAAAAAAATGTCCAATGATTTGGAGCTTGCTTACTTATGCATAATGGAGCAAATTGATTGATCAGCTATTAGAAGTTTCTTGAGTTAGTAAAAAGATGGTTGAAAGGTGTTTTAAGTTCCTGCAATCACCTTTTTACTGGAGATGCTTAAAAGTTTTAAGCCTTGTAATAAAACGATGGCCAGCCTGGAATTTATTTGCAATTTATATTATCATAGATTCTCCCTGTTGTTCTTCCAGCTTTAACAAATTATGGTATGTGTCCAAAACGTGATTCTGTTTATGATGCTAACGTTCCTTTCCTTTCCTTTCCTTTTAGGTGGAAAAGAAGGAGTTCTTGTGGTTTGGCAGCTAGATACAGGGAAGAAGAAGTTTTTACCACGTATAGGATCTCCACTCATATATTTTAGAGATTCTCCTGATCCTACTCTTTCCTCTGTAAGTTTGACTTTCTTCAGAAGAATGCAAAATTGACAAATCTGACCTGTTATTTCATCTAGTTGTCCTAACTTCATGGGTGTAGGTATCTTGTGCAGATAACCAGATTCATCTCCTGAAAATGCCTACCATGGAAATTATGAAGACTATTGCAGGGGTCAAGGTTAGTTTTGAACAGCATACCATTGAATGCTGCATTTGGCCCATTTCATCTGCTTGTTTCATGATTAGTATCCGATCTTCTTCAGTACACACTTCAATAGATTGATATAGGAATCTAGTGCTTGGAGATTGGAATTGGAAAATAGTGGAATAAGAATGGTTGACATTAGTAAAGGTAGAGATGAACATTTAAGACTTTGGATTTTTCCCAGGATCTAATCTTTTCTTATCGTGGAAATCCATCTATCATGATCAAACAATATTGTGATGAAGAAGTTGCTTTAAAAAATCTTAGGTTTATTCTTACATTTGAAGGAAGATGGTTCATCTTCAACAAGTCTATATTGCGTGGGCACTGGCTAAGGCATCTTGGTTTAGTTTTTTATAGGAAAGAGATCCACACTTTCTCATGAATTTATCTTGAATATGTCTCTCCTAGAAGTTGGCTGGCTACTTCCCATATGAGCCCAATTTTTGTGCCACAATTGCAGCTCTCTTTAATTTGTGTGGCATTGAAGTAGAATTCCCTTGTTTCGATGGAGTTCAGGGCATAATGATCTGCAATGGAGAATTGCTTATACTTTAATCAATGGTCATAGACTTGAATATGGAGATCTCTACAATTGGGTTGAATAATTGAGTTGAGTGAAGTCCTAAACTATTACGTAAAAACTTTCATTCAAATTACTCATTTTGGCGCCTACATTGTTAGATTACTCGATTCTTGTATATGTGCTTGCAAAGTTGGTAGAATTCAGGACTATGCAAAGATATCACTTTCTTCCATTTTTTGTGGAAGCTAGTTTTGTTTCATTATAAGTTCTTGCGTTGGATTTTTCAGCCACCTTGTTCCTCTCCAGAGATTTGTGAAGGTTTATGTGGTGGGGTTGCCTTCGATCACAATGCTGGTATAGCAGCCTTACGTACAGAGAACTACTGCATCCAACTGTACAGCCTATTTGATGATCGTGGAATTTCTGAGGTGAGGAAGTTTTTCAGTGGTTAACCCTTCAATTTATGCAGAGCTTCCTTTGGTCTTGGTTCTTCCTGGTAATTTGACCTCTTTGGTTCTCGAAACATTAGTGTCTCATAATTTATACTTAACAAGGAGGCCATTGCTATTATTTTTGTACATTTTTTGTTGGTGCCTTGGGATGTTGAGAAGTTAAGAAAATCAAATCTACATTTTTATTGTCACTGTTGAGATACCTTCCTTTCTCAGTCAAGCAATGATGACCAATCTGTCACTTCTACCTTTATACATTTGGTTCGTTTTCCTGCATACATTAGAAAATTAATTTGCCAAGACAATGGTGATTTTGGACCTTCTGCTTTAGCTAAATGCTATTCTGCAACGCCCTCTTCTCTTTCTCAAGTCCCCAACACCTTTTAGTTTTGCATCAAGTGTCTGTTGGGGATATTTAGATTTCTTTTGCTTATTACTATTGCACCAAGCTTGGATTAATCTACTATATGAACTTTTCAGGTACAAGTTTGTGAAAGAAATCATCAACCGGGTGATGAAGTCACGGTATTCGTGTTTTTCCTTTCATGAGATAACTCTTCTCCTTTATGATGTATTCATTGATATTAGTTACTTTTACATGGAAATTCTGAGCATGTATAGTTTACATTGTTGGTCTAGGTAGTCGTGACATTAGTGGTGCTCTCCCCAGATGGCTCTTTGATGAGTACTGCTGAAGTGAAACTTGCCGAAGAAGGCCTGGGAGGACTGGTTTGTCTTAAGTTTTGGGTTTCAGGATCACAGAACAAAGAATTCAACCTCTCTACCATTGTCTATGAACCCCACAGGTTTAGCTGTAATCATGTTTGCTCATTGAAATGGGTGACCACTAACGTCTAAGAAATTAACATCATGCATGATCCTGAGTAATTCTTCACAAATATATAGTATAAGAAAAGTTTGTGGTTTCAAGTATCAAATTTGAAATATATTCTGCCTTGTGAGCTAGAACTTTGACTTGAATCATCTGCATGCTAGTGGCTGCATGTGTATAATTAGTTGCATGTTTGCGTGTGACTTACTTCGTGTGGAAGTGTTCGTGGGTTATATCTAGTTGTAAAGTTTCTTTGTTTTTTAATTGTGTTAAAGTTTAAACAGGATTCATACGTATCATAGTGGAATGATAACATTATTTCTGTTCATGTATAGGGATGCTAATATTTCAGCTATTGTTTTCCATCCTACTCGCCGTATGGCTGTTAGCTCATCCTACGGTGGTGACTTCAAGGTATCTAGAGCCAGTCCACTCAAGTTTTCTTCTCTTTCTTTTTCATCTACCATATATTTGCTGGTGTTACAGGTTTGGACATGCAACATTGACAGTCAGCAGAAAGGTCAGCTGCTGCCAAATTCTGGGTGGAGTTGCCATGCTTGTGGTTCATATAGGTATGATCCTTTTGTTGATGGATTTACTGTTGCCTGAATTCATCTTCAAATTGAATCTCGTGTAGATGTTTTTAAACATCTAGGGTTGTACTTTCTCTGTTTGCCAGGCAGGCTATATTATATACTCTTTCTTGGAACTTTCTTACTTGAATATGCTAAGTTGATTAAGAGTTGTACATTTAGGCACTTACTATATAACTACGCTTGCAAATTGTGGATCTTTGGCTTGCAAATTGACCTGCTTCTTTCCTTGCAGGAAGAAACCGATGACAGCTGCTACATTTTCTCCAGATGGTTCTGTTCTCGCTGTTGCTGCAGAAACTGTTATCACGCTATGGGACCCAGACAAGAATATTCTAATGACAGTGATAGGAGAGACTCTTATGGTGATTCTTAGAGTTTCTTACTACCTTTCCTTTCTGACATGTGCTACATCAGTGCACACATATTTGTACTTTGCTTGCACAGGCATATCATATGTGACTGTCAGTCAAGCATGACAGATGACACATTCTCCGAGTAACTAGCTTCTCTGCTGTAATAATAATATGCAATATTCATATTTGAACCTCCCCCAACAGCTGGCTGAAGTAAAACATATGCATCTCTCCTAATTGTTAATTTTGATTTTCTTTAATCTCTTCAGAAGGTTGAGAAGGAGCTGGTGTAGGGCTCTCTTGTTTGATGATTCATTAAACCTTGTCATCATTACTAGTGTTTCAGTTATTAGCGTGCCTGTTTGAGTTTCTAGGAGTAACTCAGCATGATTAGTTGTGATGTTTATGTGATCTTGCTCCAGTGTACTACATTTGAAGAGTGAATATGTGCTAACTGTCAAACTGAAGTTGTGGAAACTAAAGAACTAATTCTGAAGTCAGGGAAAAATAAATAAATAAGAAAAAGAAAGCATGTCCTCATGCTACCAGCTGCTGCATGGATTTTATATTGTTCTAGACATCTCTAGGAAGTGTATCTTTGTATGGCTTATTTTGGGAGTCATCTCTTTCTTCCAACATATATACCTGCACGCACACGTGTAAGTTTATTGAGGATGTGGCATACCCATCACTTTACTAAACCTTTTACAGCCTATAGGTTCCCTCTCTTTTGTTGGAAAGTCCGAGTATCTTGTTTCTGCATCTATGGGTCCGCAGTCTCAGTTATCTGTTTGGAGCATGTCAAAGCTGTCTATGTCTTGGTCATACAAGCTTCACGTTGAAGGTGAATATCCTTCTCTCATTTGAGCTGAAGATATCTTCTGTCTATTTCACTTTAACAATTGATGGTTCAGATAGTCTTGGTTATCCTTTTCAGCTGCTTGAGTTTGGGCCATCTTTTGGCAATCTAGAGTTTTGTCATATGAATATTTGTTTTACGAGACTGTGAAACCATGAGTTGTCATTAACTCTCATTCTATCATGTGGAAATCTATTCTGAAATGCTTGCCGCTACTAGACTAAATGCAATTAGCTATCTTCCTGGCTGGAGTAGTGCCTTCCTTATTCCTTTTCAACCCCCCGTCTGTTCATCCTTACTAGCTGAAGCTATTGAGCAGCTCTGTGATTGAAATAAACGTTAATTCTTTTCCCCTATATTTGACTTAAATTTATGTTTCTGCTTGTACAGCTGTAGCTAGTATGACAGAATCATCATGTTTTGCTGCTCTTGTCCTTCGTCCTGAGTCAGATAATGAGACAGCTAATGAAAGAAGAGATGGTGTAATCTTGTTATTCAATGCAGCTGATCCTGTTCCTACAGCTACCTGGCTGGTAAAGAAGGTGAGTTTAGCAGTCCTGTGACCTTCGTTGGAGCAATCCCAATCGCATGCCAAAATTTTCAAAATCTCAGACCGTGGTTATCCTTGCTGATGCTGAATTGTGCGATAGAGCTCAGTGGCATGTTGTAATTATTGTGTTTCATGTTGCAGGCCAAAGGAGGGTCCCTCTCTTTTATGCAAGTAAATAAATCTTCAAGTGAAGGAAATACGGTGAATGAGAAATCAACTCATGAATTACTTGTATATATGGACTGCGATCATGAGTATGCCCTTTTTGACCCATATGGGAAGGAAGGCAATGAACTTGGTATGATTCAGCGTGATGGTCTTCCTGACTTGGAAGAAGCAGGTGGGTCTTCATATATTTCTGACAAGGGCAATGAACTATTGTACCTCGAATTGACATTCCACATTCTTAAGCTACTTTTCTTTGTGTTTTTGGTTATTTCTCTTTCTTATTGATATGAAGTGAAAAGTTGTGGACTTTCCTGCATCTTCTCCATTTCTATTGGTTGTTGATCACTTCTAAATTCAGACTAACTTGTTACTTCCCCTTTCCATTTCAGCTAAATTTGGGTATTCATCTATCTATGGACAACTCCCGGAATTTGGATTGAAAAGAAACCAGACTTTATGGGTGCCTTCGGTGCCACCAGAAAGGTCATGGGAGACTTTATTTGAAGGTTCATCACATAATCTTCCATCCTTAACAAAATTGTGCTCTGCATTTTTGGAATCTTTACTGGAAAAGAGAACAGCCACAGCCGCGATGGAGTGATGTTGAAGACATGCTAGATACGGGTCCTCTGTGTGTGTGCAAGAGATGCAGCGTGGTCCCTGATGTGCACGAAGGCATGGAATGCGATAGCTTCTGGAATGAGACAGCTATGTGAAATGGAAGCTAGCCTGGTGCTTTGCTTAGGAAATTTTGATAGGAGTGAATGGGTCGAGAAATTTAATTGTAACATTATGGACCGTACTATTATTTCAGAGGCTAATGATAAGGAATAGTTCATGTTCCCCAAATAGTTCTCATTGGTGGAATGATCATTGTCTTAGTAATAGAAAATGTTTAATTTTAAAATTTTAAAATCTATCAATTTTTTAATTTATTTTATTTTAGTAATTTTTATTGTTAAAAATAATTAAGTTTATTTTTATAAATAATTTTTTTAATTTATTAAAATTAAAATTTGAATTCTTTAATGAGTAAATATAATATCGTAATATAGATCAATTATATTTTTCATTTTTTAATTATTATATAATTTTTAATTAATTTTATGACAGGCTAATATTATCTTTTAGATCTTAATATTGGTTTTAACCTTTTTTTTTACATTATATTGGTTTTAACTTTTAGTTCAATTTTTAAAATACTACTCAAAGTTATACTAAAATGTAATAACTTCAAATAAAATGGTTTGAGAATTTATAAGTTCACACTCAGTAAGAATGTTACGAATATCATACTGGATTGAGTTCTGGTATAGTATTGTACTAGTACTGATTAATACTAGATACTGTTTAGGGTATTTTTTTAAATTTATAAAATAATTCTTGAATTTTTAAAAATTACAAAATAGTCCATTGTCATATTGTATAATCGTACTGTATATTTTTGCCCTATCTAAAAAATCATAATAATAAATAATGATCACAATTTTAATTTATTTTTAAGTTTTATTAATTTATAATTATTATTAGTAATAAAATGATTATTTTATTTTAAAAACAAAAATTAAAAATTCACAATAATTAAAAAAAGTTGAAGTAAATAAAATATCTAATTAAAAAACTTTAAAAAAAGAAGGGAGGGAGGGAGAATTTAAAATTTTTTAAAATTTTGAAACAAAAAGTCCTATTTTTAAAAAATTTCGATATCAGCTAGTATTTCAAATAATGGCCGATACTGATCAGTATTTAAACCCAATACAATTGATCTTCTATTTCATACTAATTTTAATCTGGTATCAACCGGTACAAATCAGTATCATAAACTTTCCTCATTAGACCTCAAAAGTTCTAATTTACATTATAACATGTGATTTGATAGGTTATATTTAAAATTAATAAATTAAATTTTATATATCCAATTGCTCAACTTAAAAATTAAGTTCAATTTAAAGAATTTTAAAATTATATTTAATAAATAGAATTTAATTTTCTGGTTATGTATAAAATTTGAACACTTTTAAGTTAGAACTCGTGTTTATCTTCTTCTTCTTTTCACTCGATCTCTAACTTGAATCATTGTAATTTCTAAACTTCTCATTATATCAGCTGTAAATGCATTTGACTTCACTTCTTAGACTTTCAGGTTTTACTAACTATTTGGAATTCCAACTTCCAAGTCCCAAACTAGGCCCCCGGAATGTTAAAAGACCGATTTACTTTATGGCCCAGGCTGCCTAATCGGATCGTGTGAAACGCTAATTGGGTTCAACTACAAAATACTAATGCTAATAAAATGATTAATGCATTATTGCATATAATGTCCGACTGTGGTGGTATCTCTACTTCTTTCATTCAAAAAACAGGATGGAGCTATTTTTAAATAATTTAGATTAATTAACATGTTTAACCTTAATCTGAATTAATTATATGTTTTTTTCGAAAAGTAAGATTATTTGTGTAGTTGCCAATGCACCAACAATCCGTTGTCGTCCAGCGGTTAGGATATCTGGCTTTCACCCAGGAGACCCGGGTTCGATTCCCGGCAACGGAAGATGTTATTTTAACTTCAATTTTGACTCTCGACTTTGATTTTCCTACCTTACAGAGTTGCAAATGAGTATGATATTGGCCTTGCCTTCTACATCTGAGAAGGCCTTGTTCATGACTTCTGTTCCATATAGAATTGAATATTTAGCCGACTAGCCAAATTATTCTTCTTTTGGTCTTTTCCAGATTGAATATTCCGCGGCAAAATCCAGTGCACCCCACCTCTTAAATATGCTTATAAAACTTGAATCCCCTTTCTGATATTTGATTACTTGGCCATTAGAGACGCCGTGCTCTCTCTCTCTCACACACACACACCCCAAGTTTGGTTCAAATATACCTAACCCCCCTCCATAGCTTACACATAAACAACAAACATTCAAAACCCATCTATCTAAATTCCTTAGGTATCATCCTTCTCTCTCTGTCACACACACATAGTAGTTCACTTACCACACTCCTAAACTATAAACTTATCTTCTTACATAAACTATAAACTTATCTTCTCATCTGGCAGGCAAGCACAGCACTCCCCCTTTTAGCGCATGATCGGTTATTGTCGTTGCACTACCAATACCAGCCTCCCCAAGTCTTTTCAATGTTAAACAACCATAAAACCCTACTAAAATAAGCTTCTGAGATGCCTCTTATCTCAAAAACAAACGCACACATAAAACCACATGTTATGTGTAGAGAGTAGACCCACCAACTAATACAATGTCATGTCTCCCCAAAGCTTTAGTCCTATCTGGAGGCTATGTAATGTGTTTGATGGGCCCCATTATCTATATCATTAAGCACAAGTCTACCTGTTTCATCAACTGCCTTATTCTTTTGGCCTTGCATGTGGTATAGTACGTATTATTGTTAGGGTCTGACACAGCATTGAAGGTTTAGTTGCATAATCCTTGTCCACGAAATTTTAACTTGTTCCTACAATCTTTAATGACTTGCTTATTCATAGTACTGATTTAATGAACTTTATCTGATTATGAAGTTTCTCCTGCTTGCGGTTTGACCTTGCTCTGTAAGGTGACAGTGTCAGCCAAAACTATAGGCATGCACCTGTTGGTCTATCGATCAGTAGTTGTTCAACTTGAAGGTTTCTTGCTTGCGAATTAAGCAGAAAACTTCATTAATAGTTAAGAAATTTGACGAATAGTTTACTGAACAAATTGTAACTCCTGTCGGATGTACAGTGGATGTTCGTCGAATGATGATTCAAGGTTTTTGGTGATGCTGTCTGCAATTGTGTCTAGACAGTTCAACTACTGGCTGGAAAGTTATTTATAATTTGCCAGAGACAGAAGGACATTTAACTACGATGGCAAACCATTCTAAGAAGAAAAGAAAAAGTGGAAATGGTAAGTAGTAGATGAGTGATTAAACCATAAAATGTTCAATTAGGTACAGATTTCGTGTACATATGCAAACTTTTACCTTCTGAAGAGGTGAGTGTCATTTAGTGGCGGTTCGAGAACCCAATCAACACAAGTTGTGTGTCATTATATGGAGTTCGTACCTGGCATGGGTTCCACTTAGGACCGCTTCATCCTTGGCCACATCACTGTTGCTGGCATGACAGTGTGATTCACACAGACAAAACTTGCTTTCAGTTGTCCCTTCCCATGCTCATTCATGACAACTTAACTAATCCCTTCAAAATTCTATCTTTTTTACACGTTTATATTTTTCAATTTAGGTTGAATTCATAGCTTAAATTGTAAAATTATTATATATAAACTGAAGTTGCAATCATTGACATATTTTGTCCCTTTCTTGTGGATTAAACTGTTTCGTACGTTTTGGCATTGACTAGTTCTCGTGAACATACGAAGCATTGCTTTTTCAAGTGAAGCATTTGACACAACATAGTAGACATATACGGTATGCCGAACAATGTGCATTATTACAATATTATCATCAAAATGTCATTTTCCACTCATGCAAGTAACTTATAACCGAACATTAATTTGACAGAGAGAGCTACTTCTAAAACTGCAATCACTTGCCGCTTATTTATGCCTGTTAGTTACTAGCTGTCCGATCCACCATCTTTTTAGTGAGTTATAAATGCTCGAAAAGAACCCTTTCCCTCATACTTGACATTTTCATAGAATCCGCAGTGCCCTTCCTCTTTTCGCTGTTCAGACTTCCCCTAACAAGTTGATGCTTTTAGAAAGGTATACCACAAAGTGATAATTTAGTTGGTGCCAATTTGAGTTCGATCATCAATGCTAGCAGTAAAAGCGTCATATCGTGATCCAACTACGCCCTGGAAGGTAGAGATATTGGCAAAGAGTGCTCTCATTTATATATATATATAACACTCATATTTACACATTGAAAAAGGTTGTGGCCAAGATATTACTTAATTAAGCACCTAAATAATTGTGCTTTGAGGCCTAACAACTCCTGGCAGAAATGGAATCTTGTGGTGAGACTGAGAAGGAAGAGTCACATTCGTATTCCAGATCTTCAAATCCCCAGAACTCTTCTTGCTCTTCTTCCTTGGGCGCCTTCCACCTTTCCCTGTCCTTCTCTCCCTCTAACATTACTTCTAGTACCTGTCCGCCAACAGTTTTTAGGGTTCAAGATTTCATTATTTGGTATATCAAACATTTGACTTCAATCAAATCCTTCCAAATTGTCTTAACTGACATCATTGCTTAAAAGAGACAACTTTGTTTAAATAACAAAGTCATCTTCTCTCGCCTACAATTTCTAATTTCTTAAACCTCCTCTCATGACCAAAATATAAACAAATGACTTGAAAATTGCATGATCATTGTCTACATCAACACGTATAAGAATCTATCATATCAATATTATCTTCCATATCAAGATTAGCCCCACAGCTTTGGCAGATTAGGAGTTTATGTCATTAGTTTATTATAACAAAGCGTATTCTTCACCACCTAAATCATGTACCCGAAAAATAAGGATCCTACAGCTTGATGTTGAAGAGAATTTGTATTCTGTGACATGACAGGAATCGCTTTCCAGATGATTTAGATAAATCACATTTTTCTCATCTTCTAATCACATGGGTGATACATTTCATGTCTTTTGGTTTAGCAGAAAAAAGAAGATTTAAGTTAGGTAGGATGAACTATCCTCTGACTAACTGTTATTGAGTAAAAATTCCCAAAGCCACACCTTAAAAAATAAAAGAACCAAATCTAAGTTTACATGTTGCAGTCTCAATAGGTGAAAATGAAACCTTTAATTGGTGACAGCTCAATGATTCACCAAAATTATAGTTGATACTATCAGAGACACACAAGTGTACAGAAGTCTTTAGAATTAAGCACTTGTACAGTCAACTAAGTACTTAAACAATGCAGCAATCGGACTTGTCTGGAAGCTTTAGTTTATACTCTTCATATGTAGTAGTGATTTTTTTTTCTTTTTTTGCTTTCTTTCTGAAAATTTGTGAATAGAATAAGCCTGGAATTGGAGCCTTCTAATGGAGAAAAACACGATGGACCACTTAATGCAATTTGAATGTGTCAGCCATGAATGTTTGTTGCTGAACTGGTAGGTTTATACTGCTATTTCCATGGTGGTCCATGTCTATCTTCTTAACAGGACCCCTAGTGCTCACCTAGGTTGATTCAAGTTGATGGCTAATGAGTGATGCACTAAGTACGAAATGCAACAAATGGCTGACTCACCTCGCTCATGGTAGGGCGCCATTTGGAAGATGATCGGATACAAAGAGATGCAGCAAAGGCAAGTCTTTTCAGCTGTGCGACATCATAGGTTCCTCCAAGTCTTGGATCTATCAGCTTCCCAATTTCACCTTGGTTCAGTATTGGTTTAGCCTGATAAAGTTTTAATAACAATGTCAAAAACTACTACAGCATATTTGAAGGAGTTTGTTAAATTTTCTTGAGAATTTTACCCAGCTGTGCAAGCTTTGGTGAGAGCCATCAACTGGTTTCCTCCCAGAAATAACCTCTAGCAGAAATACTCCAAATGCAAATACGTCTGTTTTCTCGTCCACTATCCCATGCATATAGTACTCTGGTGCCAAGTGTCTGCAGAAACATGCAGCACTCAAGTTCCAACTTAATGTTATGCTAAATATGACTTGAAGAATTGTGCTTTTTGCATATATAAAGAGCTCTGTCGATACCCGAAAGTTCCTTCTATTGGAGCAATTGAGTGGTGACTCCATTGAGATGGAAGCCATTTTGCTAACCCAAAATCAGAGATCTGCATAATTTCTAAAACTATCAGTAATATGCTAAAAAAACAGAATGTTTGCATCAAGAAGAATGCGGAAAACAGAGGATTTACATGGGATACCTTACCAGAGGTTCAAACTCTTCGGTTAGTAAAATATTTGAAGATTTGATGTCCCTGTGGATTATCCTTCGTTGGCATCCCTTGTGCAAGTAATGGAGTCCTCCAGCAGTGCCAATGGCAATCTTGTACCTGACTTTCCACTCCATCACTGGAAGTTTTTCATCTACAAGACATGGTAAAGAAAAACAGAGCACATCACGGTCAACCCAGAAACGAATTAACTGATCAAGGTCTATTTAAATCCATATTCCGAAAACAATTTACCATGAAGAAGGGAAGCAACAGAGCCTTTAGAGGAGAAATGGAAGATGAGGTAAAGGCCATTGTCAATGCAGCAGCCCACAAGTGGTAACACGTTGGGATGACACACATGACCAATTGTTCCAATCTCTGTTAAGAACTCTTTTTCTTTCCTCTCATCAGAACAAGTTTTTGCTAGCCTCTTCACTGCTATCTCCTCTCCGTTGCTTGACACTCCTTTATACACCTCTGCGTATCCTCCTTTCCCCACCAGATTGTCTGACACACAGACTTATGTGTAACCTTAACAAGAAAAGCAAACTCGAGTGAAAAAAACAACGAAATTCAAGCAAACCTGGAATGAAACCACTGGTGGCATCGAATATTTCTTCATAGGAGAAGCATCTCCAAGTAGGTCTAGGAGAAGGCTCTAGTTCACTAGAAACCATGGAGAACCCGCTCTTTTCATCTTCACTGGTGGAGAATAAGTCTTCGAGACTGCGTCTTTTTAGTGAGAAGAGCCTCATCAAGCTGTTGGTGCGAATATATTTCATTGCAACAGAGTATCAACGAAGCAGAGCAATCTGTTTCATGCAGGGAAGAAAGAAGAGGCAGTGGCAGTAGTTCACCGCTCTTGTCTTAGTGAAATGAATTTAAAAGGTAAGCGTTTAAGACGTGGAGACGGAGAAGAGTGAGGCAAGGGATGTTTGTTTCTTTTATTGGATCATGGAAGAAGAGGCTTGGCAGATATGTGTGCGTGGGATGACTGTTTAGGAGGTTGAGGATGGATTAAATGCTGTCAAGAAAAGAGAAGCAATATGGTTATCATCAACCATTTATGGTAATTTTCGCCTAAAAGGGTAAAAGAAATCGATTGTGAAATAAGATGGGGATTGGATTAGATTTGAGACTAGACACGGCTTGGAGGAGCTTTAATGGAGTTTTAGCTCTGGTAGGGCAGTGTTACCTTTTAATCTTGTGGTCCAAGTTTCTATTGACTACCCTCCAACCACAAAAGAACTTGCCTTCTCTACATTTTTATTGACAATATGTAAAGAAAGATTACATGTTATGTGACAACATGCATAAGGTGAGACATAAGCATCACGTAGTTAACTCTTTCTTTCTCCATACAACATATTGACTTTTGGTAAAATTTCTTTCTTTCTCTACCAAAATTCAAATTTTTTAAAGTTTTAATACTTTTCTTTGTGAAAGTTTTGTTTATACTTAAAGGGCATTAAACAAAAAAAGAGGATTGATTTTGAAATTGTACTTTTGAGACAATGTATTTAGTAAGGAAATATAATATTGTTTTATATAAACAAATCTCATAAATGATTTGGTAGTAAATAGAAAGATTACTCTTTCACGATCAAAGTATGTAATTAAGGAAAAGCATTAGTGATGGATTTAGGACAAAATTGAAGACTTGGAGCTAAAGAGAAAAGTGTAGTTTTGTTACAATTCAGGACCTACAATGTATACGATTGTGAAAGAAGGGAAAAATCTAATAATAGTGTTGAAGATGCTTTGGACTTTCTTTTTGGCAATGTCTACAAATGGAGCTAGCGAGACAGACAGAGTTGTACTATCATATTATATTATATTATATGTTTCTCTTAAAATGCTCTATGAAATAAAATTAATGTAAAATCAAAATTTTACCTATTCGAGAATGGCCCTACAGAGTTGAAATTGGAATACGGTTCATTATGGTGTCCCAGGAGTCAGGAATCCCATGCCAGTGGTCCTAATCACGTGTGAGAAAACCCAAATAATATATAATCTAGAATATAAATTTATAAATATTAATTAAATTAATAATAATTGTCACGGTCACGGGCACGGGCACGGGCTCACTAGACTTTACATTGGGTTAATAACCTTAGCATCGTTTCTAGACAAAGAAATGCGATTGCAAAGCTCCTTTTTGCATTAATAATTCAGTATGCGTCTAATGTAACACTACATTAGTGTTTTACTGCGACCTTTTGGTGCTTTTGAAGCAAAGATCTTTGAGAAATCAAATCAAAGTACGTGCAACGAATTGAATTGGGATACTTTGCTGCTTTTCTCAGTTTCCCGTGCACACGCGTGCAAATGTTAAATGTGAAGGTATATGGAGCAACAATTTTTCGGTAGCACCGATGTTACGAATACTGTAATAAATTTGGTATCGGATGGTTGTTACGCGGTATTATATTGATATCGATTACTATTAAATATTATTTTTGAGTAATTTTTTAAATTTATAAATTTTTTAAATTACAAAATAGTTTATTGTGATATTATACAGTTGTAGTGTATATTTTTAATCACATCTCTAAAAATTATTATAATAAATAATAATCACAATTTTAATTTAATTTATAAAATTAATTTAATAATATTAACAAATATAATTAAATTAAAAATATATTTTTAAAATATATAATTTTCAAATAAATTTTGATTTAATAATTAAAAATATATATAATAAATATTAGTTTATATATAATAATTTTTAAATTAGTTATTTTAAAAAATAAAATATTTTAATTAATACTTTATTACTAAATATTATATCAAATATTAAAATAAAT
>JANVCQ010000008.1:1100753-1115476 GCA_025531925.1 Erythroxylum plowmanianum | reverse complement strand
ATTTTATTTGAATATTTATATATTTTAAATTTAATTATATATAATTTAATTATAAAAATTAAATTAAATTATTAATAATTTTATTGATAATAAATTTAAATTTATTAAATATATAAATATAATATTGAATTAAAATATTCATAATTTTATTAAAATAAATAATTTTAAAAAATATTTTTAAATAATAATAAATCATATTAAAAAAACAAAAACAGGAACAAAAACTATCTTTCACGGTTTTCACTGCAAGAGACCAAATCTAAAAGTTCAAACAAACAAAATTTTTTACTGAATTTAAAAATAAAAACTAAAAACTAAAAAAAAATAGAAACAATCCGATTTTTAAAATATTAGTTACATATGATAATTACTGTATTAATAAAGCAAAACCCACATTTTATTTATTAATAATGAGTTTCATGCATGGTGGGACGCACAACATCTTCTGCTTTAGCCATTAACGACTGAAGGGGCAACTGCTACGGTTGAAGGAGGAAGAGCATGATGAACTGGCTCTGGACCACCTGGCGATGCTCTCTTCAGCCTCCACGAATTGTGTACAGAGTTTAAACTACGGATCAGTGAGTTTCTGATAGAGTTGGTGCTACCTTTCAGTTCCGACCAGTGAGAGCCATAGACGGTGGTTGACGGAGGAGGACTGCCGTGAAGATTGGGGTCGTCTGAACCGCCAGGGGATACCCTCCTGAGCCGCCATAAACTTGCGTAGGCATCTCCCTCGTCATAAGCATGAGCTCCAACAATGGAAATCAAGAGAAATGCGAGTAATGGACAATACTTCTTTGCAAGTTCCATATTTCTCGCTTTTCACAAATAGAAATAGTAGTGAATATATACATAGAGATGGCCGTACAATTTTATGAATTAATCCATAATTATAAAATTTTAATAAATATTTAACGTTTCATATTTTAATTTATTATATGAATAAGTTACTATTTTTATTAATGATATAATATACCTTTAACGTTCGTTTCTAATATACCTGACGTTTTGGCATTTATATCGCTTTATTATTTGATAAAAAAACATTCATAATAAAGGTATTTATTTATCTTTAACAAATTTCCTTCGTTGTCTACCAATGTTATGAATATCGTATCGGATTTAATATTGGATTAAATTTTAGTATGGTATTATACTGGGTACCATTTCAGGTCATTTTTAAATTTATAAAATAATCCATAAATTTTTTTTAAAATTACAAATTAGTCTATTTTTATATTATACAGTTGTACTAAATATTTTTAACCATGTCTCTAAAAATTATAATAATAAATAATCATCATAATTTTAATCTAATATATAAAATTAATTTAATAATTATTAATAAATATAATTAAATTTAAAAATATATATTTCAAATAAATTTTGATTTAATAATTAAAATATTTATAATAAATATTAGTTTATAACTAATAATTTTTAAATTATTTATTTTTAAAAATAAAATATTTTATTAATACTTTATTAATAAATATTATATCAAATATTAAAATAAATTTAAATAAAAATAATTTATGTATAAGTTTTATTTAATTTATAATTATTATAAGTAATAAAAATATTTATTTTTATTTTTAAAACAAAATTTAAAATTATAAAAATTGAAGTAAATAAAATAACTAATTAAAAATTTTTGAAAAAGAAGGGGAGAAAGAGAGGCAAGAGCGAGAGAGAGAGAGAGAGAGAGAGAGGGTGAGTTTAAATTTTTTTAAAAATTTTGCAAAAAAGTCACCTTATTTTTTAAAATTTTTAGTATTGACTAATATTTAACCGATATTTTGAATACCAGCCGATACTGATCGATATTTAAACACAATACAACTAAACATCTGTTTCATATCGATTTTGGTTCAGTCTGATATGGAACATCCCAGCCTATACGAAATAATATCCACATTCCTACCCAATACCTTATTTAACCGGTATCTAATATTTTATTTAACGTCGTTTTGTATCTATTTACATCCAAAATGACATTATTTTTGGCATAAAATATAGTTGAAACAAAGTCTTGGATTAGGAAAATTTGACGCCCAATTTTTCATCTAATTTGTAAATGTTAAACGGATTTTTTTCTCATTTTAAATGATTTTTATAATAAATTAATAATTCAATTTAAATATTTTTAAAAATTAAAAATCACAAATATATATACATACGAGGAATTTATTCAAAGTTCTGTTAATTTAACCCTAATTAGAATCCTCAAGGCGATAACATTGGACCTCTTTTTGCTTTCAGTGACAAGTCAACCCAAACATGTGGACAGCACTTGGGCTTGGGCTTTGTGTATGATATGATATAGTTCTTCACCGGACTTACTTACGGAATTAAGGGCTTTATTTTTCTGGTTACGACATTGGCCCAAGTACTACCAAAAGATTGCTGCATACTCATCTTTGGTCTTTACTATAATTTAGCTAAATGAATGCATTTCAGTCTGAAGTTTTAAAAATTAACCGGTAAGATTAAGTAGGAGTTTGGTTTGAGCACAGGGTTAGTTATGAATATGGATATAATAGTAGAAGGGGGTGGGGATATGTATGAAAAATAAAAAAATAATGTTTAGTTTGTAACTTAGGTTTATGTATTAATATCAATAATGTTGTTTGATTTGTTGCATTAATGGGAATGAAAGATAATATATTATCATTTTTATCCTCAATAAAAATGAAAAGAACCTCTTTATGCAAATGTTAAATTGTAAAACCAAATAAAAGTAATTCTTTTCTTTATCCAAAGGTTAAGGCTTTATCAAAACAAAAAGACATGACTTTTATGAAGAAACAAACGCTGGATAAAAATGAAGGGCTTGCATCTTTATACGAAAGTTAAAAAATGTAAAAAGTGTTTCTGTTTCGTTGTTTTTGAAAGTCATTAAGAGCTTTACAAACAAATAAACCACAGAACAATAATTATAAGGAAAAAAATGAGCATATTGGTTTTATGATTCTCGTTCAATTTATAACCATATGCACTTTCACATCATCAAACCATATAGCAGATTGGTTATTCTCTTTATTAAATCATAAAACGATAATATATAAGAAAAAAATGAGCAAAAGCCTCATTTACAATGAGATGAAACCATGTTCTATCATATTCATTTAACTTCAAATTAAAACAACGAATTTCAGAAAATATACCTAGAGGCGCAGAACGAAAATTTCTTTCGTTGATGAGACGCGATAAGGTAGGATGGGAGATCGTAAGGAATTGAGAGACGATAAGGAAGTAAAGAAAATGATAGTGCAAATGTTGAGGATAAAAAAGTAAAAAATAAACGTGATAAAAACTTAGATTGGAATAAAAATTCGATACCCACCGTCTTGATGGGTTTAGTAGATTCCCAAATTTAATGGGATAAATCCAAAAATCTGGAATTAAAAATTCCAAACCAAACACTGTTTTTTACAATTATTCTATTCCTTCATTCCTAAACCTTCAAACCAAATGTCCCCTAAGAGTTTAATGGTTTAAAAATTTTAACTTAGAATATCATAAAACAAATTAAAGATTAAATATAATTAAAGAATTTAAAATATGATTGAAAGAGATTATACTTATTTAAAGATTTCAAAATTTAATTAAAAAAGAAATTGTTAAATAAAGATTAATTAATTTATTTTAATTTATAAAAACTTACTAATTTATAAAATTTCACTGGTTAATTAATAAACTCGTCAGTTTTTAACCACAAGAATTATTAAAGTAAATCGAATCGAAAAATTAAAAAATTAAATCAAAAAATTAAATTTTTTAAATTTTTTAAAATTAAACTGGTCGAGCCAATTAAGTTTTTAAATCATTTATTTTAGTCGCGACTTAGAAGTTAGAATGGGGTAACTCCGAGCCTCCTGAATAAATACAAGTACAAATTTACATAATTTATTTCGTTTTGAAAAGTGAATAATTATTTTGTTTTTTAAAAATTAAGTATGAGCAATTTAAGGGTCAAGTTTTAAACTATATAAAAAATGAAGAAAAAAAGTTCAATTAAACTCAATATTTATAAGTAACTTATAATCATTTTTATTTTTATTTTAAACTAATGCTATTTATATAATACTGTACCAATTACATATTATTAAAATTACAAAATTTTAAATTATTCATCTAATTCAATTTATTATGAATCATGATTACTGTTTTAAAGAGAACATTCCAAGTCTTGTAAGTTATATGAATCCCCTCAGAACTATTCTTTCAACTACAATACAAAAAGAGAGGAATAGTAAGAACTTAAAGTGAATATCCATCCACCCACTTAAAATGATTTGTTATCTCTTAGCCACTTGGCATTAACAAAAGATTAGTAAAATCTAACTGTGACCCACCTGAGCAAAACCACGGCTGCTCTCTCCGGTTTCTCCCCCAAAACCATGTGCTTGCCAATCATGTCATCTCAGAACAAACAATTTAACTAATAAACAAACAGAACTCATTTAACAAAAGACCTTATTGGCAATTTAATGATATTATAATCTCCATAATCAAGCTACAGATCCAGTCCACCGTAGTTATTCGCATTATACGGGAGATTAAGTGCCGTTTAGGCGTTGGAGATGGTGGGTTTTTGGATTACAAAGGCCATGCACTGGGCTTGGCGCTCGCTGTCGAATGCCAAGCACCGAATATAAGCATTTGGGTAAGTCTTCTTGCACTCGCTAATTTCAGTCAGGACTTGAGAGGAGTCATTGCACCCAAACATTGGCAGCTTCCACAATGTCCAGTACCTTCCATCGTAGTAACCTGGCATCCTGCTATTCTCCCTACGCACATATCCCATCTACCAAACCAGTGAACATTATTAACAGTCAATGGTAATGTTAATGTTTCGCAAGCAGAAAAAGATGGCATCCAAGCAAGTATATTATCAATATCACTTATCCAGGGGTTTAATCTACTAATTTGTATAGTACAATTGAGATAGATAGAAATAAAGCACGATCAAGATATTACCTCATCAAATTCAAGGCAAGGGATCCATCCCTTTTTAAGCATGTAGTCTATCTCTCTCGCAATTGATTCATCAGAGAGCGGAGGAAGGTAGGACAGGGTTTCAAACTTCTTGTTATTGATTGGATTCCATGTCTTATTTGGTGAACAAACACAGCATGCAAGCGTAGAACGACATGCAAAAACCAGAAACAAGATTGCACATCAGGATCTTTTAACAAGGATGCCTATGAGACTGAAACAGTGCAGGATAGGCAATTTTACCTTCATGCATTGAATTTTAGAACCATTGGAAACAGTTTTGCGGCTCCATGTGATGGAATCCTTGACAGGGAAGAGATGCTTTGTTGAGCTGGCTTTTAAACCGAGATAACCACTTCCGGCAACTGGAGCTGTAAAGACTCCGGCAGACATCTTCTTGACACTGATGTCCTGAGAAAAGTACAGATGAATAAGGAGGGAGTAGAGAGCAACTTTGTAGTATAAGCGACTTAAAAAAGTATATTTGGGTTGGTGATAAAAACAGTTCAAGGAAAAGACAAAAGGGTTTGCTTTGGTACCTGTGAGCTGATGTATGGTCTGTTAGGACGCTGCTAGTAGGAGGACGATGGCTACGAGATGTGGAGAGCTGTACTGGACTATTCAGCTTTGGTTTCATCACCATTTCCTGCCTGTTCGGCCCACTAGCTAATCCGTGTCAATCAGGATTTTGACACCAGCTGTCTAAGATTCGGAAACAACTTAATTTAATATAAGAAAACCTGTCTCTACGTGCCTACCCCATAACCTTTTTTTCTTCTTTAACCACTCATGGCAATTGGGTGATCAGTGGTCTGGACGCCTAAAGCCAGGCTTGGCTAGCCCTTTAATTGGCACTCATCGAGCAGAAAATAATACTCAACTTGCTTACTGAGTTTATCCACAACTTCGTAGATGTCTATTGAATAAGAATGGAACTTGTCATCTACAAGAAACTTATGAACAACTCCATCAATCTCGACGAAACTCCAACCAGAAATAGGAACCACTCGCCTCTCCTCCATCGTTTCTCTTAGCTTCAATACTTCATCCCAGTTGCGTTTTTGGGCAAACATATTTGCTAGCAGAACGTACCGTCCACTGTGCTGAGGCTCTAGTTGGATCAAATTCCTCCCTATCCTCTTCCCAACCTCAACATGGTCATGCACCACACATCCATTAAGCAAAGATCCCCATATAGCTCCATCTGGCTTCATTTGCATGGTATTGACTACTATTTCTGCTTCCTTCACTCGCCCAGAGCGAGCCAAAACATCAACCAGGCATCCATAGTGCTCAATTGAAGGTGTTATACCGTAAACCTTAGTCATACGTCCAAAGAATCGCCATGCTTCACTTACCAGAGTTCTGTGATTGCAGGCGGAGAGAACTCCCAAAAGAGTTACGGCATTTGGTTTAGGGCCCCATTCCTCCATCTCTGAAAATAACGCAAGTCCCATCTCATGCTCTCCATTCACAGCCAAACCCAAGATCATAGCACTCCAAGTCATTACATCTTTATGTGGCATCTTTCTAAATATTTCAACTGCATCTTTTATGCACCCACATCGAGTGTAGAAATCAATCAACCCAGTTCCTATCTTGAGATCATTCTTAAAACCATTATCATTTAAATAACAATGAACCCATTTCCCTTCTTCAAGAGCTCCTATTGCTGCACAAGCATTAAGAACACTGACCAAAAGAGACCCTTTAAACATCACGTTACCACAACTCTTGAACTCTCGAAACAACCCAATTGCTTCATTGAAATAACCATTCGAAACATACCCAGAAATCATTGCACTACAAGAAACTTCATTTCTCTCCGGCATTGCATCAAACACATCACGCGCTTCACTCACCAGTTCATTCCAGAAGTACCCGCTAATCAGACTAGTCCAACAAACCACGTTCTTATCTAAACATTCATCAAAAACTTGACGAGCAAGTCTCGTTGCTCCACACTTGGAGTACATACTGATGGTGGAGCTAATCACGTAAACATCATTACTATGCCCGAACTTGAGAATTTGACTTCGTATTTGACCAAGCCAAGATAATGAAACGCAACATTTAACCAAACTCGTAAAGGTGCGGGCATTTGGTTCGATGCTCTCACGACGCATATGGGCAAAAAGTGAAAAACCATTTTCAAATTGCCAATTTTGACTGAAACCCATCATCATGGTATTGAAGTGAAAAGCTTTGGGGCTCTGGATTTGATGGAAAACAGCTCGCGCGTACTTTATGTCCCCATGTTGAGAAAGAGCACAGAAGGCCAAAACTTTGCTGGTTACGAAGGTGAAAGCAGCCAAATTACAGGTGAGTGCTTGTGCATGGATTTGCTTTAGCTGCTTCAAGGTTTTGCAATCTTTCTATAAGCGCAAGAATTGGAGGATTTGAGAGAATTCGGGTCATGGAGAAGGCCGTCGACGAATGAAAGCATCCAATCTTTCTATACGATTTGCAAATTGTGTATATGATGACGAAATGTGAATATCTAGTGCTTAAATCTCTAACGAGTAAACACAGATGCCAAATTATCCAATATTTCTACATGCAATAGATCTCGACTTCAAACTGTTGATGAATGAGATGGTCACTGTATTATAGAACAAAATGAATTCCGACATTCTTACATCATAAGAATGGCAAATGCTGATGATAGTTGTAAATGACAGGTAGTCTGAATTAAGAAGAATGTTAAATGGCGGTCTAAAGAATTACTGCCACACAAACCCCTCGTGGATTTGCATGCAAAACCTATCTGGCCCAGTAATAAAACACAGAATAAGAACTGCTAATGCCAAAGCTTCATGCAGAAACCAGCTGGGACAACAGATAACCTCCTGCTTGAAATACATTCTGAAAATGTGTCCACAAGCTGCTCTGCAAGAGATGCTGGGTCTTCGATAAATGTATCGACAAATGCCTTAACAACTCTTATCTCCTGTGGAGTAGCTCTCAAGCTGTACCAAGTAAGGAACTTTTGCCTAAAATTCTTTTCAATGTGACCCTCACATTCTAACCATCTGACTACCTTCACGTAATACTCGAAATCTCTATCTGACGCTGTGCATTCCTCATCTCGACTTTCACCATTTCTCTTATTTGATGTGCTACCATCTTGTGGCCCCTCCCCCTTCGATGTCCCAATCAATAGATCCCTGTTGCTGGATTTGGATCTTGCAGTTCTTCCTTGCACGTCCTTGAGTATTTCCAACTTGCAGGGAGTGATAGGCAAGCTAGCATCTAAATTACCCACAAATGGAACACATTCCATGCCTGTACGAATAGGGATATCCAACCCTTTATCAGTTCTCATATCCTCCATAATTTGGACCTCAGATGAATGCTTGCTATCAAGCTTCTGCACAGTGGGCTTGGAGCCACTTATTCGCACAGCATGTTCATCGTCTGACAATGGGACTGCATCTGCCTGGGTCCCTTCTTCACCCATGAAAGCACTGTTTATAGTGCCATTCGACATATTAGCAGATATGACTTTATCACCGTCCTTAGAATAAACATGATATTTGTCCGCCCGATTGACAATCTGCTCACTGCATGGTGTATTGTGATTTGTTTCATCTTCCACAGAAGAGGGGTTAGATAGGCTACTACAATTGGTTGCTGGGCTGTGACTTCTTTCTACCACTGAGGAGCTCGGTGCTTCATCCAGAGGACTAGTTGAGAAATGAACTTCAACCATTCCAAGTTCGGTTGAATCATTGAATGAACGAATTTTAAAACAGTACTCCGTACCCGGAGACAGACCAGTGACAATAAACCTTTTATTTGGAAGATGTATTGTGCAAGTAGGTTCTAATGGATAATCCTGATCAGAAGCCCGACAATGCCACAAGTTGTAACCACCAACTGTATCAAACAAACAACCTTCTGAACCCAAAACCACAGCAAGAGAAGTTGCAGAGACGTCTTCAAATCTGATTGCAGTTGGAGAAATTGATTTTGAATCTGAAAATTCATAAAATCAAATAAGAAAGAAGGTATGTGGTAGTCCTCAGAAGTTAATCAACTGATAAACCAATACGCAGACCAAGCACCAAATATCTGTTAGCAAAAATCTAAAGAATTTCCATTACTCACAGCATAACAACCATACGCCTCAAAAGCAAAATGAAAAGTCAGGAAATTCAGCTGTCCTTAACTTAATAAAACTAAATCAAACTTGTGCAACATGAACAAGTGTCATAACTCTATTTGTTAAATATGGTCAATAGGCATGCTCAAAGTGCAGAAGAATTATTACCTTTAATCCTAGGATCAGGCAGTGGAAGCAAAATATTACTGGAAAGTATTTTGTCTAGGGACTCTAAAGCATAAGCACAAAGTTTTTGAACCTCTGGTCCCGAAGAAAGCCTATTCACAATGCCTCGTCCCATCTTAACTGGAATGCCAGTTAGTGGACCCACCTCAGCTTCAAGCTTCTTCACAGCTTCATTCACAATCTCATGGAGCTTCTTATACATTAAAGTCCCATTCAGAAGCTTTTGGCTCAGGGACACGCGATAGCATAGTATGTCCACGCGTCTAGTGTCCTTTGCCATTATCAACTGTTTTCTCCAGCATCTGCATCCATTTAAGTAACAAGTAACGGTTAACTAACATTTATGTTTAGTTTTCAAAGATACAAAAATTGAAGAATTTGTAACAAATGAATCCTATATTAAACAACATTAGCTAACAAATCACTTGGGATAGGGTTTTGCTAATTAACACCTTATATGTTCTGAAATTATAACAAGCTAATCCTATACCCTGGTATCTGAAAATTTGTTTAAAAATTTGCAGAGCTTTACAAATGGAACTGTGCAAGTTTAATCATGAATGCTGGATCCGGCTCCTCTGCTCTCCAAAAGACTAACTTTTCACATTAACCGATGCACAAGATTAGAGAGATAACAATAAGTACCGAAGCCAAGCCACTCCCTACCAATCGCTTCCCCATGCTAGCTGAGCTACTCACAAAACACAACAATGAAGAGTTGAGGCACTTTTATGTCAATGGCTTTATACCATAAGGACAAAAGTGCAATTTAGAAAAACTTCATCAAAGAATAAGAAAATATGCAAACTATCAATAATTAGGCGTAGCAAGAAGGACCAACACATGCAAACAAATAGTTAAGAGAATATTTACCCAAGCAAGTCATTCACTTTTCCACAGGCTATGCAGCGGAAGCTCCCATCAAGTTTCCCATGACATCCATCTTTACCAATGCCAGAATTTTCATGTTTGAAGGCACATTCAAGATGGCAGGACATGCCACAGGCAATGCCTTGAAATGGAGGCTCTGAACAGCAAATTAACCACAGACTAGGATCCTTGTTGTCATCATATTGATAACAGATGCAACACGAGCACCTTTTGCAAAATACATCATCTTGTCTTAACGTAGCTCTGCAGGCTGAGTTTTTGCAGTATACAGTGTTACTTAACTCACCGCTACTGTTGGCAGATAACTGATAGTTTACTTCAACCGGAAATCGTGATGGGTTATCGGCTTTTCTTTGCCTTTTCAAAGCTCGCTGGGCAAGTGCAGGTGATGATTCTTTGTCAGCATTTGTCGCAGCCCCCGAGTCCCCAGATTTCTTCTCAGAAACAATTTTCAAGAGGTGTTCTATGATTTTCAACTTTGTCAAACCTGTATATTTTCTTTCTTTTCCCATCTCTGCACAGAGGATCTGCAAAATCTCCTGGCGGCTCCATGACTGTAGCATTTCAGGGGTACCTGACCACTCTGATAATTGGTATACAAGTTCTCTTTTCTCATCCATGCTTAACTTACTGCATTTTGATGGATCAAGTGCACCTCCTAAGGCCAACAAAGAGGAAATGTAAGTCAACCAATAGACCATACAAAAGCCACGATGTCAAAGAAAGAAAAGGAAAGAATTTTTGAGTGAATGAGAATCCATTTATCAAAGACTACATTCTAAGCAAATACACGAAAGCAGCTACATATATGCCAAGCAAGAAGTCAACTTATCTCTGCTTTCACACAGACAAAGCCCCTGTCAAAAGCATGGTCTTAGTTTCTTATCATTCATTTATTTAAAAAATAACTACAACGAAAAACAAGTTGAACCAGAAAAAGTACATAGCGTTGACTTGCATTAACAAAGATGTTCCAACTACATCACATAATATAGATTTTAGCAAAGTGACCGATCTAATGGGTTAAAGGGTCACTAATCGTGGTAAAAAAAAAATCCTCAAGATTCGCAAGAAACTTGGTTTGACTTTGATGTGCCTCCTCCCAATCCTTACACTGCCACCATAACCGAAAGATAAAATTCCCTTTTTATAGCATGAGCTTGCTTGTTCCATTGCAAGTATTACCAAATCCATGTAATGCAGGGATAAAATATTGTATAAAGAACACCTACTTTCCGAAGAGACAAAATGCAGCTAACCAATCTCAGCTATTCACCCACCATAATAGGCTCTACTCTACAAGTTAGCAGAGATTGCTGAACTTAAATCCTATCACTATCCAAAAATCAACAACCAAAGATCTGCAAATCTCTTCAATCCAAATTGCAATACAAATAATTGTTATGAACGCCAAAAAGAACTTCAAACAACGAACAAAAATTAAATCTATTTCTGCTACAAAGCCCAGATGCAATAAAAGATTTCACCTTTACTAGCCAGAACCTGCATGATGAGTCTCAAAGCTCCATAAAGCGCCGAAAGAATTGAATCAAAGAAACAAATCAAAAGCTGAACGCTAAACAAAATAACTCACCCCCAAAAGACAAATCCATAGCAGAACAACAACCCACTATGCACACCACATTATCACCAACACCCAGCCTGCAAAAAGATACAAAATTCTCACTACACACCACGCAGAAACCGAAACAGAAACAGAAGAAAAATAAAAAAGTCCAGAACAAACGAAACCCAGAAAAGAACAGCAAAAAAAGAGGACACAGAGAGTGCGCGTGAAGGAGAAGAAACGTGGAAACGGGTGCTTGGAATTCTACCACAACAAGCGAATCCACGACCCAAAAGACGGGGTTCGCTTCCCTGTTCTCTCAAATGAATGATGATGGATAAAATAGATGATAGATATACATCAAATTCGTATATGTAAAGGTCGAGTTTTGATTGCGTGTGCGAGTGAGTGTGTGGGCTGATGGGTCCTCTTGCTTTTGTTTTCAGGATCCGAAGGTGTAGTGAAAGGAGAGATTCGAGGACAACTAGTACTAATATTGTTGTGTGGGTTCGCTAGGGCCAGGTACAAAAAAGAAAATACCTAAATACACTAAAAAAAACACAAAGGAAAAAAGAGAAGAAGACTGAATAGAAAGAGAAAGAGAAGAAGGAGATGAAGAAGAAGAAGAAAATAAATAGTGACATGTACAAAGCGGCTTGCCTGCATGTCTTCTTTTACTTTTCTACCCTCCCCGTCTGCCCTTATGTCCATGTCCATTAATAATATAATAATTATTTTATTTTACATTCTCTCAAGCTTTCAAATAATAAATAATTAATAAAAATTTGACATTAACATAATGAATTATTGGCATAAGTTACACGCCAAAAGTTTAAAATATACCATTAACTCCCTTCCTTTTAGATTGTGATCCAAACTAATAAGATATTCACTTTGGATCTTCAATCTCAAATTATAATAAAAATTAATAATATTTAAATATTTGAATTAGTGATTTTTAAATTATATTTTAATAATAAAAATTAAATTTTCCTTAAATACACATCAAATTAGAAATGGGCATCTTTACTTTTAAATTATAGTTTTAACCTATGATTAAAAAAATAAAATCAGTTTGAATAGTTTGAGTCTGAAAACATTGAATTAGTCAACTTTTCAATTTGTTTTTTAATTCTTGTTATTAAAAATTAATTAATCAGTTAATTTTTATAAATTAATTAATTTTTATTAAAAAATAATTAATTAATTTCTATTTTAAGGCTGTCTTTTTTAATTAAACTTTAAATTAAGAACATTCATCTTCAAGTCTATTCAATATTTAATTAGTTAAATTCTTTAAATCTTAAATATTTTTATCTTATCGATTTAATTTTTTTATTATTTTTAAATAATCTTTTTTAAAAAGATAATATTAGTGAGTGTTATGTATGCGAAATGAGGAAGGAAGGCTCCCGCCCGCACGGGTAGCCCAGTTAGTTATTGGAAAGGAAAGTGAGTCAAAGGTCTCGGGTTCGAGTCTCGGCAACAGCAATATGGGAGCTCATCCAATGTGGTGACTTCTTGTGTGCACCGAACACTGAACTGCCTTTCCGAGAAGCTGGCTGGGATCAAATCGTGATTTACCTCCCTCACACAATGTCGGGCCGGAGTGTAGGAGCGCTTAGGGTGGACGTTCCACCTTTTTGAGTCTAAGGAAGGAAGGCTCCCTCTTGTTTTGACTTATCCTAGTGATAAATAAGTAGGGTAGAGTCCCCTGAGCCTGAAGAGTGGAGAGTGGAGAGTGGAGAGTGGAGAGGAAAGGGAAGAGTGAAACATGGGACAATCGTACTAGTGGAAGCGATAGGGCAATTTGGCCTATCAACTATTTTCTGCTGCACCAGACCAGAGAGAGCTGTCTATTTTGCGTTGGGAAATCAGCTCAGCTGTATTTGTTGTACTCCTCGTCCCTACCTCTTCCATGCTGCGTCCAATTTTGCACTTTCAAGTTTCAACCATTATTTTTTTAAAAAATTTAATCAATTAAATCTGTATTTTCTCAAATATGGCCAAACACAAAATAGCCAGAAGTACCTTTTTCTAATTTCACACTTACTCTTTTATTCCTTTTTCCAATGTTTCACTCTTGATAGCTTATGTCCCAATTATTTTTCTCATATAATTAGCGGGTTCAAATTTTTATAGTTGAATCATTCAAATTAATTCGATTTTAATCAAAGTTTATATTATGGTCATAAAAGATAAATAAATATTAAAACTAGAACTAGAACTTTAAGAGAAGTTCAGTTTATTTTTACGTATATACTGATTATGGGTTATTATAATTTGAAAAATAACAAATTATTTTAATAACTTAAAAAAAAGCTAAGCTTATAAATATTATTAAAATGAAATACATAACTTGACTCCAATAATTCATACTAAGTCTTCCCCCACGATCACGTTTTATCTAACAAAAAGTTAGCAAGCACGAGTGCCTAAACTTTTGTTTAGTGATTAGAACCGTACATTAGTGTACCAGAAACTTATATCTCATTGTATTTAAGTCGCGTATGATCTGAAGCAAATTGAAGAGAAATTCTTCTCAGTGTCGATTGGTTCAGCTTTTAAAGAGTGATTAAGTATTTTTTTTATTATAAAAGTTATATTTAAAAAAATTGAGTGTTTGATTGTAAAATCTAAAAACATTTTTTTCATAGAAATTACTTTTTTGAAAGCTGGAATACTGAGCTTTTCAAAAAAGCACTTTTTTAAGCAAATTTTTTTATTAATTAATAAGTCTATTTTTTAATTTTTTTTATCTTTATGTTTTACACATAATTTCCACAATACTCACAAATACATATTTATGTTTATTTTAATATTTATATAATATTATTTGACTTTTTGTATGTTTAATATTTATTTTTGATATTAGTTTTACTTATATTATAACCCATATAAAAGATTTGATTAGATATATTTTTATTTATGTTTTATATGGTTTAAAATTATATAATAATTAATATATTA
>JANVCQ010000008.1:1082366-1100653 GCA_025531925.1 Erythroxylum plowmanianum | reverse complement strand
TATGTTTTATATGGTTTAAAATTATATAATAATTAATATATTATACTTTGCTTATTGTTTAATATATTTTAAATAATTTTTACATGCATAAATAATTTTTATTACAAAATAAAATATAGTTAAAATTAAAAGTACTTTTTATTTTTATATTGTCAAATAGTCTATTGTATGAAGCTCTTTTAAAAATTTCTTTTTTAAATGATAACTAATCAGTCAACTGACTTTTTAGAAAAAAATTTTATATAAAAACTCTATTAACAAAAATTCTATTATCAAAAATTTTACTAATATAAATTCGAAAAACTTTTTATATAAAAAATCTATTAACAAAAATTCTACTAAAATAAATTCATTCAAATAAGCACAGCATCAAAAATGGATTCAAGCTGGAGGCTTTTGTTGTCAAGGTAAAAGCGTTAGAGGGAAGAAAGACACTGTGGCATGGACTACAGAAGAAAAGGACATGATGGGGCCGAAAGGCTGCTTTTGCCTTTGTGGAGGGTTGTATATTCTAGTATATATATTTCTTCTGTTGTACCAATGAGAGGAAGTATTTAAGGGGTGGTTGGGTAAAATCTAAACCACTGTCTGTTACTACTCGAGAGCGCCTGACCTAGAAGAACCCTAAATGGTAGGGCCTAAATGCGTACTCGCTATTTTATAATTAGTTCATATTTGGTATTTAAATAATAATAACAATTAACAACAACGACGCCTCTTATCGTAAACAAAATTATTAATTTATAATTTCTTATTTTTATTTGTTTTATTCGATCCATTCATTGAAACGCATGAGAGTCCCCATCCCTGACGTGAAGAGGTCAGTTGATTACGCGATGCACAGAAGCATAAAAAGAGGTGCGTACACGTATGTATATATGGGTATAATATACAAAGTCTTCTTATTCATCCAATGTGGAGTGCCTTCCACTCTCATCGGTAACAATTTAATATCTGATTGCAATTAAAATTTATGGAATCTCCTATAATAATTAGGATTTAATCTTTTTTATGTGTTCCTTATTGCTACGTAGCCAGCTGGTCAGGTGTGGCCAATGTATAACTTGTGGATGCCATACGGTTTGGTTGGCGTTGAAGTGGTCCCTCTGTTGCCTTATGCACAATAATGGTAATAATAAATAATATAAATATATACATTACTCCCCATTTCGAAAAATAAATAATAATAATAATAAATGAATGTAAATACTAAATAACGCAATACATCACATCGGTGTTCTTCATTCCGCCACGTCTTTCTTCGAATTCTAAAGGGTAATTGATATATTGCAAACATGGTCTTGATCGGACCATTGCAAACATGGTCTGATAAATGGGTCTTGGACATGAAAAATGAATTATTGGTTTATGATTATGCTAGAGAGATGCCTAATTGGTCTCCTGTGTGTAGATGTGAGAACAAAGGAGTGCTAAGGTAACATGATTTACACCCACCTTGTGTAACAATTGGTGGGATGGATATGTACGTGGGAGACATTGATTGGACCGTGGGAGATTTGGTGAGGCTTTTTTAAATCGAATTAAATGATGATACGGTAGAGAAAGTGACATATGCCTAACGAGCCACAAAGGGATTAGTTGAGATAAAGGGTTAATGTAATTGGACGCCGACATATTAAAATGCCTATACACATCCAAGGAAATTTATGGGTTCTTCCTGGTAGATAAAACAAAATATATTTTGCTGCTTTTTCCATGCTTGTTTTTGGGAAGGACCACCACTAACATCCACCTGGATTCCAAACATGGTTTGATTGCAAGTTTCATCTTTTGATCGGACGGTCAATACAGTAATAAATTTCATCTAATTAGTTAATTAAGAAAAAGTGAGTTTTGGAATAACCGGTATCGATGCTTGTTTTGGGAAGGACATCCACTAACATCCCACTCGGATTCCAAACATGGTCTAATTACAAGTTTCATATTTTGATCGGACGGTCAATACACTAATAGATTGCGTCTAATTAGTCGATCAATGCTTGTTTTGGGAAGGACATCCACTAGCATCTCGCTTGGATTCCAAACATGGTCTGATTACAAGTTTCATCTTTTGATTGGACGGGAATAAACTTTGAAACAACTAATAAAGTTGCTCCTTTATGATCGTAAGATTATAAATTCAAGTCACATAAACAATTTTATTATAAAAATACAAAAGGAATATTGCGTACATTATAATCTTCTCCTAACTCTTACAAAGTGGAGAATCATATGAACTAAGTACGTTTGTTTTTTTAGTCAACCGAGGGTAGATTAGGAAATAGTAATGAATTTAAATCTAAATCTAAATCTAATTAGATTTTTAAAAAATTTAAAATTTAATGTCGTCAAGTTTGATAGTTTAAACTTAAAATTTTTATTAAATTAAAGACTAATCAATTAAACATTGTTCTAATTAACCTGTACACGAAATACATGACATAATTTTTAATTTACTTTTCAAGTACGAATATTACTACCAGAAATTTGACCAACAACTTGTTTACGTAACAATGTGAACGTGTAGACTTGACTTTACGTATTTTACATGATTTTAATGTGCATCACGTATGTTATCATTATTATGATTTTAATATAATTTGGTCAACTCCATTTTATAAATAAATGTCGACAGAGGCTAATACATGGTGTAGCCATGTCCGGTATGGGAATTTGAGGCCAGCATGCAAAAGAACCAAACCCCAAAAAGCATATATACGACATTGGCCAAGAAAATCCTAGATCAAGTAGTAGTTATTGAGACTTCAATGGTCACAAGGAGAAAGGGGTTGGAAGCAGAAAGTGGGCACGGAGTCATTGACATTATTTTCAAAGTTTAAGGAGTGGTTGGAGAAGAAAAGATGAGAATGGTTGAAATTTGGTTGCTTAGAAAACTTTACATTTGTACTGTGTCTTGAGAGTCTTAATTAATTAACGAGTGTTATTGATAAGCTTGAGAGAGACTCAAATAATTGCATCTTATATCAATCCAACCGAATTGGATATGGGGCGGCAAATACGTCCAAGCCCCACCACCCGCCGACCCCATATCATATGAACAACACATCGCAATTCACAACAAAGACGACACACGTTCAAGGACAACTGAAGCGTCACATGAGCGAGCTTTCCGTCCCATTGTGCCTGATAGGCTTTCATTCATTACATTGCTCATTAGACTAATTCATGTTGGATTGAAGAGGTCTTGGTTGCTACTTGCTTCACTTCTAAGCCACACAGAACTTAAATCATGCAAGACACACGAGAATAATTGAAATCACGAGTTATGGATTTTATGAGATTCTGCAACTGGTTAATGAACCACGCCTGAAGGAACAAAATTGAAATTGACCAGTTGTTGTAGTTTGGAATCTACAATCAATCACATCTAAGTAGAGCCAAATAAAATAACCAAACTCTTTCTTGTCAAGACTCAGTTTTACGTCTAAAGCTTGTTGTTGAAATCTGGTCCAAAAATGTCTCGTCTCCAACCGGACCAACCCCAAGGGTCCAAGTGGTTCACCAACTCTTCGCAGGCATGGAATCTGAATCGATCAAGAAACTCCCCTCTAACCTTCGTATTCTCGTCGAATTCACATGTTTAACTGAAAAATTATGTTATAAAAAATTAAAAATACACATATATCCTAAATTGAACTAAAGCCACTGTTGATTTAACTTGGGTCGTACAAATAGTGTCCGTTTCGATCATTGTTATTATGGCTGCGCCGACAAACCAAAAACAATGACGTGCTTTGAGCGGTCCTTTCTCGGCTATAACAATAATGACACTGAAAATGATTGTACTATTCCTCTTATCCTTCATAGAAAACTGCCCAATAGGCAACAAAGCCTGACCCGACAAGTCTGAAATCCCATTTCCAGATGATGTTCGGATTAGTAATTCTCGTGACATGTTTAGTGGTTAACAATGGTATCAGACGAACGGGAAATGATAACTTCCTCTTTACTAGATATATAGCCATAGCCTACCATGTTCTTAATTGTTATGTCTAATTATTGAACTCACCTTTACCTTTCTTCCCAGGCAAGCCAAGGCAATGACTACGAGTAAGGATTGAGTGGTTTACACGTAAGTCATGTACGAAATGATTCATTCCTAGCTACTTCCAGCTTTATACTTGTGGCCTTATAACGAAGGCCACGGCGGCTTTTTTGGAGTTAGCTCTTCATCTCTTGTGGCATGAGACGCTCCACTCCAATCGTTCGCGGTTATTTAGCAATTTTTTGACCACCAAACAGTGCATCCAATCAGAAACTATACCGTCCTCAACTCTCAAATGCCGTGGAAAAGATAAGCTTCTTTGGAAGCTAGCTAGGTGAATAATAATACATACGAGCCACGAACAGTCTCCATTTGGCCACGAATTGTCTCCATTTGGCTAAGTAGAGTATGTATGTCGATGAAGAAGTGAACCTGTGGTTGGAAGAATTCGTATTTCGAGGTAGATTGCTCCTAACGCCAGCTTGCACTCTTGTTCTCAATAGTTAGCTAGGATCAATGGGGTCATTCACTGAGGATGACAATAGGCTGTCAACAGGCCAGTTTATAAGAAGCTTAAATTGATTTAAGATTCAATTATTTTAAACAAAAAAATACATTTTTTTAGAAAAGTTAGATCCGGACTTAATTAAAAGAAGATGTTATTTTTATATTTTTATTTTAAAAAAATATTTTAACAAAATTGCATGACCAACCCATTGCCATCCCTATCACTAATTATCAGATTTCGAGATTAACAATCCATAATTAGGATTATTGTATGTTCATTTTAGGTGTTTACTTTAAAGGGTTTTTAAAAAATCAAGTTTCAAATATTTTTATGTATTTGACTTCGATGAAGATAGTAAAAAAAATAGAAATAAAAACTAATATTTTAGTAAAATAAAATAAGAAGGTAAAAGATTTAAAAATTCTTAATTTAATGACTTTGAATTTTGAGTACCTTACAAGTTCAAAGGTTGTTTACATCTTCTAATTTAGGATCCAAATTAACCCTGCCAAATGTCGGACCAGGATAAAAGCGATGTCTCATGCAAGTTGAATTAGCAGGAGAACCCGAAAACCAACTATTTCCATGTGATAAGCTGTTTCCACTAAGCTGTATATGGGTTGCAATCTATGAAACGTAACTATGGTGCTCATGCATGTCTACCCCTTCTCATAATTCCAGAAACATGATCGGATGTCCTTTATACTGTGCCGAGATTTGACTGCCTAAAGGAAAAAGTGTAATGAATTAAAGAAGAAGCATCACTAGGCATCAATGTCATGCACAAAAAAAGGTAGCATATGTGACCAAGAAATTCAACTCGGTAGCCATTAGTGTGCAAGGAATCTATGAACACAAATTGGGTGTAAAGTTGTGGATAACCACTTTTACTCTTTTCTGCATTGTTTCACTGAAAGATCACAAAGCAAGCATTGTCACTCCAGTGTAAAACACGTCACTTTTGGGGAACCAAAAAAAAAAGAATAGGAAATGTGAATCCTGCAAAGCCTTATTGACTAAGTAGCGTCTTTTAATTACTATTACATCAACCAATCATTTTAATTCCACATTCCGAGAAATTCTAATCCAGCTTGCACAAAATATTTTAATAGAGCTACTGCCTCGTGAGTTTAGCCTCTTTCTGTTTTCTATGTGCCTGAGGCTTCGTGTATAAGCAATCACTGTATGGCGTTCATCTTAAATAAGTGATTGTTTGGTTGGGGGTGAGTTTTTTTCGCAATAAAAATTATTTTTAAAAAAATTGAGTGTTTAGTTATAAAATTTAAAAATATTTTTTTCACATAAATGACCTTTTTAAAAGCTGAAATACAATTTTTTGAAAAGTTTAAATTTGAAGCTTAAAAAAAATAATTTTTAGGTAGATTTTTCATATCAATTAATAAGCCTATTTTTTAGTCTCATTTATCTTTAAGTTTTACACATAATTCTCACGATATCCGCAAATACATCTTCATGTTTATTTTGAGATTTATATAGTATTATTTTACTTTTTTATATATTTTAATATTTATTTTTTATATTAGTTTTACTTATATTATAATCCATATAAAATATTTGGTTAGATATATTTTATTTATGTTTTATATGGTTTAAAATTATATAACAATTAATATATTGTGCTTTGCCGATGTTTTAATATATTTTAAATAATATTTACATGCATAAATAAATTTTATTGCAAAATAAAATATAGTTAAAATTAAAAAAAAATTTATGTTACAAAACAGTTTATTGTATGAAGTTCTTTAAAAAAAAATCTTTTTTAAATGATAGTCAAACACTCAACTTACTTCTTTAAAAAATTCTATTGACAAAAACGTTATTGATATAAGCCCATTCAAACAGGCACTAAAGACTTCAATTAGTCAATTTGGTGATCCCAATTTAGTATTATAAATTATTTTCCATCAAGTTGAGTCCAAATTAACCTAAAAAGGCTAAAGACATTAGGAATTTAAAATGATACTGTTTAATCAACAATTAATAATATAACCCATATAAAAGATTTTGTTATATATGTTTTATTTATGTTTTATATTGTTTAAAATTATAAAGTAATTAATATATTATACTTTGCAGATTTTTAATATATTTTAAATAATATTTATATGCATAAATAATTTTCATTACAAAATAAAATATCGTTAAAATTAAAAGTATTTTTTATTTTTATGTTACAAAACAGTCTATTGTATGAAATTATTTCAAAAAAACTCTTTTTTAAACGACAATCAAATACTCAACTTACTTCTTTAAAAAATTATATTGACAAAAATGCTATTGATATAAGCCCATTCAAACAAGCATTAAAGACCTCAATTAGTTGATTTGGTGATCCCGATTTAGTATTATAAATTATTATAAATTATTTTCCATCAAGTTGAGTCCAAATTAACTTAAAAAGGCTAAAGACATTAGGAATTTAAAATGATACTGTTTAATCAACAATTAACAATATACGATAATTGAATTTGAAAATATTAAATCACATGATTCAATGTAATTACCCTAATTTGAAATATACTCTTTGCATTGTTACGATCGATTTCATTAGTCAAAAACTTGTGATGAAGATATTGGCTTTAGAGCTTAAGAGCACTCGATAATGATATAGGATTTTTCCGTTTGATTTGTGATCAAAGAATGGACGTTTTATGATCTCATCCATAACCATTGCTGCCTTATCCAACTTTTCATTTTGTACATTCCTATCTTAATCAAAACTTTAGCCATTGGTACTAGTGGCCTGCCGTGGGGTACGAGACCGGCAATAATTGGTCAATTGCAACTAAATTTAGTTGGAAGGTGGTTGATGAGTGGACTTTGCATAACCAAGAATGCTATTAAAGTGAATTTCCATCCAATTTTTATTTTAAATTTATTCTTCAAATCAAACAGCAAAAAAGACAGATCCAAAGGATGGTATGGCCTAGTAGCCTTTGCACACACAAGCAGTCCAAGCCTGTGATATTACCGCTTAGAAGATAAGTAAAGTTTAAACAAATTATTAGTTTTTTACTGAAATCGCATTGATTCAATCAAAGTATTAGTCGACGACCAAAACGACACGTCTACAACACTTTTAATTAATATAGGAGAAGGATAATTACTAGCACGAAAATGAAACTATGACTTGGTTTAGTTAATGCTAAATTGGGTACCGGTCAAGCCGAAAGGCATCTAATCTTATATGGCGTCTGTCTATGGGACATTGGCCCAGGACCCCCAATTATTGACTGAAAGTCTGAAACTGAAGAACGTTCGAGAATATGAATTTTCAACGATAAGAAATTTCCAAATAAACGGACCAACAGACCCCAAATGTTATCCATATTTGTACGGAGAGTCAAAAACGATTGGCCCTGATTATGGTTGGATACTGCCGAACTTCATTGGAAAATCTTCAAACCGGCCTCGAGATTACGTCGAGAATACCAACATATTAGTGTCTCGTATTTAAAAAAAAAAAGAAAAAAGATTAATATATAAATTTAATGAATTACTTTATTTATTATTAATTAGTTTTAGAATAGAATCTTACTTAAGCTTTGGTGTGATCTGACTTTTTTTCTCCTGTAGACCTATAGGTCCGTTGTAAATTTAACATAATATCAAAGCCGAAGAAAATCTTGGCCTACTATTTGCCCCAAAAAGGGATCCGTTGTTTAAGCTCCTCGAGAAGGAATTGAAGTTTGCATGGAGTAAGTGATTCAACAGTATTGTTTGCCCTTGGAGAGAGTCTATTTGACCTCAATCAAAAGTTCAACACTTATGAGGATTGTATACGTACCTTTTCAGATTATCCAAGTAAAAAGAGACTCACATGTGAGGGGGGTATTGAGAATACTCACACGTAACTGTCCCACATTAAAAAAAGAGAAAAAAAAGGCTAACATATAAATCTAGTAGGCTACTCTGCCTATTGCCTATTAGTTTTAAAATGGAATATCACTTAAACTTATGTATGGTCTAATTTTTCTTCTTGTGTGGGTCCGTAAGTCCATTACAAATTTAACATACTATTAATATGAATGTTTTAAAAATTAAACACTAAAATTCTTTAACTTGTTTAAAATCGATAGTTATTAATTGATTGATTGGTTTTCATAAACTAATTAATTTTTATAAATAAAAATAAAAAGATTAATTTTTATTTAAAAGTTTCTTTTTTAATTAAAATTTAAATTTTTAATAATAATTTTCTTCAATTATTTTTTAAATTTTTAAATTTTATTCAATCTTAATCAATTGAACATTTTAAACTTTAAGCTCCTTGTTTTATTGATTTAACTTTATATCTGATTTTTAAAACATTATTCAATACTTTAATTAGTTAAGTTAATTTTGAATTTTCAAAAGACGAAACTGTTATTTGATTTAACATACATTATTTATTTAAAATACGTTTGTTTAAATTTTAAAATTTTTAAAAATGGATTGAGTTTGAATTTCAAACTTGATTCCATTAATCCAAATTTTTATAATTGATTAAAGCTTTAAAATTTTTACAAATTTAAGTTAAATCACATTAAATTAAATTAAATTAAACTTGAACAGATTCGGAAGATTTTGTCGTAACCCACAAGACTAATAACGCAACATGACTTGCAAGTAAATGGGAATGGGTCAGTTGCCATATTTGTTTAACTTTTGGGGTATGCGGATGGATCTTGGCAGTGGCCCAATTTATGACATCAGACAAATTTAAGTTATATGGGCCTGGTTCTTTCGTAATGTAGAAAAGGTCTCTTTTTCTGATTTTCAAGATCATACACTTTTCATGGGCAATATAAGACAACAATTTCAAGAACCGATCCTCGTCGGACGGAATCTCCACTTAGTACTGATTCGGCCGACTTGCCACCGTTCCATTCACGAAGCTTTTACAAAATCAAAGCCGGATGAGCGAAGAAAATGTTGGAATCGAATCGGGCCAGAGACAGCCATTTCTTTCTCTATACTATAAGCTAAAACAACTTCTAAAACAACAAACCTATCCGCTGCGCCTGCCCTACCCCCAGCAGGGGAAGGCTTGCACTACTGCTTTCTAACTCATAACTCATTAAACAGAACCACCGCTCTGCTCCGCTTCGCTACTTTTGATTAAGGACAGGTAGCTCTAAAGGTTATTACCGTAATGCAACGCGCGCGCGAGAACCCCCTTCCCTTTTCTGGAGAAAGAACAAGAACGGAACGAGCCCTTATTCGGATTCGAACCGATTAAAGCCTATTTCTTGCGACTTCCAGAGCGTGACTTTGAATAATTGATATTAAATCGTCGTAAGATCAATTAAGTATTGAAAAAATTTAAATAATTTAAAATATTATTAAAAAAATTATCTATATTCATCAAAATTTTGAATTTAATTTAAAAAGATTGTTAAATGAAAATTAATTGATGTATTTTAGTTTACAAGAAGTTGTTAATTTATAAAATTCAATCAATTAATTAATAAACTAATCGGTTATTAACATAAAAAATAATTAAAGTTAATTAAACTGATAAATTGAAAATTGAACTGAAAAATTAATCTATTCAAGATTTTTACGATTAGATCGAACTGGTTGATTTTTTTAATCACTATTTATTATAGTACATTTCACAAAGCCTTACAAGAAAGAAAGGAAGAAAATAAGCATAATAGAAAAATGTAATGGATATAACAAGATTACAACTGGGGTGCACATACAAATCAAAGCTAGCTTAAGAGATATCTTAAGCAACACATAATTATACAATTCCTTGAATCACGACTTCTTGTCTACATCCCAAGAGACAGAACCTTAATCCTATAATCATTTAAAAACAAATCATCACAACCAAAGAAGAGTAACAAAAAGGTTTTGAAAAAAAAAAAGAGAGAGGTTCCCCACCAGGTTTTAAAGAAAAGGAAAAGGGTGTAACTTTTGCAGAAGTCCCATTTGACTAATACTTGTCCCATTTTTATGGACGTAGCCTTTTCAGGAACCAGCATGTGCCTGTTGCCTTTGCTTTGGATAGAAACCCTAGACACGTTCCAGGTACAAACCATGGTGTTTGGGTAATTCCAGTCATGTTCAAATGTGTTATTTGTAGAAGAAGAATGACAATAATATATCTATTATTACTTGGTCCCAAATTCTTCTCCAATGAAACCATGAAACGATGGAGTTTGACATGAAATAAGCTTGTTGACGCCATCGGAAACCTTATCCGGTAAAAGCCAGCGAGCAAGATTGAGTGCTTGATTAGTTAAGCTTTTAGAAGATGAATAAGTAATTTTTTTTTATCACAAAATTGTTTTTAAAAAAAAGTTAAGTATTTAGCTGTAAATTCTAAAAGTACTTTTTTTTTATAGAAATGACTTTTTTAGAAGTTAAAATAAAGTTTTTTGATAAGCTCAAATTTAAAGCTTTTCAAAAAAGTACTTTTTCAGGTAAATTTTTCAGATCAATTAATGAGCCAATTTTTAGTCTCTTTTATCTTTATGTTTTACACATAATTCCTATAATGCCCATAAACACATCTTGATGTTTATTTTAAAATTTATATAATATTATTTGACTTTGTTTATATGTGTTTATATTTATTTTTTATATTAGTTTTAATTATATTATAAATTTATAATTTATATAAAAGATTTGGTAAAATATATTTTTATTTATGTTTTATATAGTTTAAAATTATATAATAATTAATATATTGTTCTTTGTATATTGTTTAATATATTTTAAATAATATATATATGCATAAAAATTTTTTATTACAAAATAAAATAAAGTTAAAATTAAAAATAATTTTTATTTTTATATTACCAAATAATCTATTGTATGAAGCTCTTTTTTAAATAATAGTCAAACAATCAACTAACTTCTTAAAAAAGCTCTTTTTAAAAAAGTTTTACTCATATAAATCGATCGACACAAGCAGTAAAACTTAACACTACGGTCCATGAGAATACAATATAATACTTTGTTGTACCCGAGAAATACTGCCTACTGTAGCTTAGGTACCTAAATTTCAATAGGTACACGTATAAAAAACTGTGTTAGGTAGATTTAGCCGCTAGTTAAGACCAAAACTAAGATTTCCTAATCACATGCATAAAGCAAACTGTAAGTAGCTAGTTCCAAACATGTTTTTTTTTCCCCCCTTAACCTTATCTACTCTGGACATTAATTAATTCAAACATAGTATGTTTGTATGTTATCGTGCATCAACCTCAGAAAAAGTATTCCTTTGCTTCTGATTTTACCACTTTTTTTTACATGTACTATAATAATAATAATACTTTTACGCTGGTTCAAGCCTTTTCCTCTCTAGTTAGTAGTTTAGTACAGCTTGTAAACAGTCATATGGATTGTGGAGAGTCACAATACAGACAATGGTACAGTCAAAGTTGTCGGTCAAATTAGAGAGCTGTAGTGGTGGGGGTAAAGCTCTAATAAAGCGCCGAAAGTACAGAGGACAACCATAATCAGAGAGAGAGACGTAAGCGACAGGAAAGGACAACTGAATCTCTCAACTCATACACAAGTACTGAAGTTGTGAAACAGACAACATCCGAAAAGCTTACGATGACCTGAAATAGGTTTTATTTTCTGTCCCGTTCTATATTATTATCTTGTTAAAGTTTGTTGGCTCGTCACTTTTGGCTTTGCTCGTCACGCCTTTGGTCAAAGATGTAAGTCCTACAAGCTTTAATCAAGGGTTTCGACTGACTGCCATTTCCGGGTTTGTGTTTGAAAGAGAGAATTTCCTAGCTTTGGGCATTTGAAATTAGGTTACACATCTACATGCTGAAATGACAATTGTCAATATTGTACATCGTTTTATCACAACGCACTAAAACCGTTCTACTTTTGGTAAGTTGATGCTCTGATATCGCACTCCCATTAATGCTTCTACACAAATATTATTCACAGAGACTGGAAAAGGATTCCTCTTCATTTATACCAGCACCATATGTAAGTTCATGTCAGTAAAGTGAAGAAAGAAACAAAAAGAAAAGGTGAAAGAGATAATAGAATACAGAGAGAACCAAAAGAAAAGAACTTCGAGTTAGTACGTACGAGTCAGCTCCTGTGAAAATGCAACATTGTCAGTCGTCCAAAACCCAATCTATTCCAAATCTAAAGATGATGATATCCCCACTCACTATCTGTGCTTGCAACAACATTCTCCCCCCTTTCACTTTCATATTTCGCACAGATTCTCATTCCCTTCCGCTGCTTTTCTGATCTCATTCTATGCCAAATATTGGTGTCTGAAGCACCGATATATTGGGTTTTGCAGATTGGAAAGCGTGTAACGATTGAGTAATCCAGCTTCCATAACTAGAATCACCCTCGTTACTACCACCACTATTGTTCAGGGTAATTGGAGTGGCAAATGGGATTGAGCTTGACGACGCGCTAACCCCACCAAGAACACTTTGTTGCATAAAGCCATTGTTAAACAATAGTCCACTCTCGTTGGTTCCCTCATTTCCTGAGGAAATTGCCTTGTATTCCATACTGAAAACTGGAGGGTTTTGTAAGGCAGGTCCAATATTGGTGGAACAAGGGAACAATGCATTACGAGAAACAGTAACGATGTTCTTGGTTTTAGCAGTAGTAGTGTTGGTGGTTTGGTATCCAAAGATATTGGACCAGTAATCAGATGGGTCTTGCTTGATGGGTATTGCAAAGCTGAGTGTGGAAGATGCAGCATGTGAATTATGATTAGCAAAAGTAACTGAGGAGGCTGAAGAGAGGTCGTCGGATCTGCTACCATCAAAGCTTTTGCTATCAGAAGCTGATTCTGAGGAATTTTTGGACTTGCCTGAAACTCCAATGGGAAGGTTACTTTTAGCTATGCTTTTCACGTCATATCGGCTTATGTCAAAGTTGGTTACAGCATTTAAGCCTCTGAATTTGATTGCTGCTATGTCATAGGCCTCGGCTGCTTCTTCCTGAGTACCTATTCAGACCAAAAAGAAAAGTCGTTGAACACACCAAAAAGGTGGCACATCTGTTCACACCATTTTATCACATTATTAATGGAAGATCGATCGTGACAAGAAACTCACTAAAAGTTCCGAGGTAAAGGTCTTTGTTTCCGGCAACTCTACCTATCCTCGCCTGCCACCTACCATGTTGATGGTGCCTGGAAATCGATTCACATGTTAATATAGGATAATCAGCTACTAATTGACAAAAAAATAACACCAACCTTGTAACTCCTCTGTATATTGAGGCCCCTCTTGAAAACCCACTACTTTTCCTGCAGAGCAAATAATGTAGTAGGCATTACTTAGTTGCCGATGCAAGTCAACTAATTAACTTCAGCAGAAACTTTTGACATTACGAAAAGAAGATGTATTATTGTTACCTTCGAAGTGAGGCGACAAACTCCTGTCTGGTCATGTGTTTCATCTCTTCCAGTTCTTTCTCGTAGTTGGAAACCTATGGCATACATGCAACGTCTGTGAATCAGACTGAACTCTTGGAATAAATGTCGACTAAAGAACTTGTTTTAATAAGTTAAATACTCACCGGAAAATTTGTAGTAGTGGTCGGACCCCAGTACTTGAGAGCTGCAAGATCGTAAGCTCTGGCAGCTTTCTCTTCCTTATCATAGCCACCTGACAAATTTTAAACCGAACTTTGGATTAGAATCTAGGGGGATTCCTAAACTCATCAAAGACCCCATCCATACAAAAAAAAAAGAAAAGGAATCTTAAGAAAACAGTGATTAAAATCTAGTCGTTCCAATCCTAATAATGATATTAACATAATTAACTTACAAAAAAGACCAAGACTTTCCACTTACCCAAATAAACTGCATGGCCACATGATGATTATTTGAAGCATCCACGGGCAACAATCATCGTAGTGTTCATGCCACGTAAAAGAAGTTACGAAAAGCATATCAGAATCTTTCATAAATGCAGTCTGCATAGTACTGTTGTACAAGTATGAGAAAGAACAAAATCTATGCGCGATTCATGTGTTCAACAGGCCCTGAAGATCTATAGGCCTTTAGCAGCATTTATTGTTAGCGATCTTTTAGGATTCGTTCGATGTTCGTAGTTTCCTTCTACAGCATCTCAAGAACGTTATTCACACCCAGTTAGTCTCCTTCTACAGTATCTTAAGAACATTATCCGTACCCACTTACACTCCCAGATCTCGCAGACATGTTAAGGATTAATATCGGATCACTTTAGACATAAACCTGTTAATGACCTCAAATTCAAAGGTTTCTGTTTCATTATTTTCAGTTTGTAATACCTTGTCTTCCCTTCCTACTCTGACCTTCTCTTTTGCAACTATTATCCCACAAATGAGCTTCATATCTGCCAGTCCACCTATGCCTGAAACATAAAGAAGCAAGGATAAGCCACATGTTCATAAAGATCAACGACAAGAAACAAGGATTGTCATTTTATGGAGATGGGATATTATTTTATCCTGATATCATCTACTACCTTGTAACTCCTCTGTAGATTGACGTTCTTTGTCCAAAAGTGTCAACAGTTTTCTTTGGTACATTTTCAGTTTGAACCAGTAACTGTTGTCGTTGTTCTTGTTTCTGTGTATCTGTTTGTTCACTGGTGGAGTAATCACGAAGGAAACTAGCGGCTATTGTTTTAAGCTCAGAGTCATATATATCATGAGTAGTAGTTCTTGGTAGAGTAGTCACGTGTGTAGCAGTAGAGAACTGAGTCAGCGACTGTGGTGGTGGTTGCGGTGGTGCAGTTGTGGTGGAGCAACCGAGGAAGTCCTCAAGCTTTGGTCCTCCTGTACACGAAAATATAGACAGTTTTAAACGTGATCTACCAACAGTTTAATCTTCTTCTTCTTGGTAAACAGAAAGATAAGAAGATGACTAGAAAGAAACAGAAAAAAAGAGTTCACACCTAAACCCTACGCAGTCAGAAAGAGAGAGAGAGAGAGAGAGAGGACCTGGTCCAGAGGAAGATGCAGTGTTAAAGGCTTCGAAGAGACAGAGCTGAGATGAATCAGAAGAAGAGGGAAGGTTGTTGATATTCATGTGATCGTTGGAAAGAGAGAAACCAAGCCAACTGCTGTTCTGATGCTGAGTAGACGATTCCATGTTTCACTATCGTCGAAGAAAGTGAGACTGAGAGATCAAAAAGAAGAGATAAGACAGGTGTTAGCAACTGGGTTTTTGATTCTTAGTCCTGGGAAAGAGCAAACTTGACTTACGAGTTTGCTTGGAGACAGAGAAAGAGAGAAACGAAGTGCTTTGGTTCGATGAAGAGAAATGGAAAGAAGTCGACACAGATATAGAGGAGAGGAGAGGGCCTGAGAGACGAAGACACGCATGCACGAGGATCGAGGCGTATAATTTACTTCTAAACAATTAAAGAACATTAAATGAAAATTTATCAGAAAAGAAAATGGAAGCAATGAAGTTGATGGAGATTGAGAGAAGAAGCAAAAGCAAGTGGGAGCTTCCTATGGACGAATAAGGCGGTGCTCTCTGTCTCTCTCCCCCTCCCCCCTTTCTGATTATATTCTGTCTTCCATGCATCTTCTTCAGGCTTGCTTGATCCAAGCTGTACCATTCTTCTTCCAATTTAATAGAAGATTAAAAGATATAAATTGGTAAATTATAATTTACCAATTGTATGGTTAATTTCACACGAGCATATATATGTATAGGTATACCAAGCTGAGCTAGAAGTTGGAGGTGTATGAAGGGGTGGAAACAGGAGGGGGCAAAAGGGGACACGCTGGGCTGGACCTATGAACAATAAGGGTCCCAAAGTCCCCTCCTTTATTTTATACTATATGGCTAGAAATAAAAGGAGGAAGAAGAAGAAGAAGAATAATATACAGATATATGTAATTCCAATCAGAATGATTAGTATTGGTCCAAACGTGTGCCACATGTCTTTTGTTTGTCTCTGTCTGCATCAAAGCTCATTGTATCCTATTTTCTTTCTCTCCTCTCTTTTGACTCATCTCATCATGAAAAAGGCAAACCATTACCACTACCAGAGAAACTCCCGCCTCTTTAGGACCAGTTGAGTGTCCGTCTGTCCTCAACCTCTTTTCACTTTTCATTAGACAGATGGTATTTTGCAAATTAAATGTTTGATAAATGATATTATATAAAAATAAGTTTGTTTCAGGTGTATCGTTTTTAATATTTTCGTTTATGAAAAATTGTATATTTATGTATTTAATAAATATCGCTGGCTTAGTATTAACTAGCTTCCTCCATGGCTAGCTAGGTTCGAAGGTAAAAGCAGGAAGCATAGTCTTTAACATGATGCGCCCATCTAGTTAAAGGATAAGATTTGATAATGGCACCCACGTGCCTTGCATGTCGGCTACATGACACGTGTTAACTTTACTAATTTCATTTTACCACATTCACCCACACGTGTCTATCTCATCGGATCTTATTTAAAGATACATATTCTGATTGATTTGATATCTTTAAATTAAGCTAATCTCCAAATAGTTCATGTATACAACTTCACCGTCCCACAGAAATCGTTTCGTCCCAATGCATATCTGTTGGTAAACAGCATTTATGACCCGTTACAGTCAGCCGTTCCAAAAGAAAATAGAATACTGTCTTGGGTGGTTTGAATAGGAAGGAACAGGCAAAGTGGGGAGTTGTGTATACTATAGAATCAGAGAATTCCCCAATTCAGAACAAACAAAGAAGATTTAGGTAAACAGCACAATGGATGTCCCCAAAACCCGGATACGTGTTAAAAAATGCTTTTGCACTAAGCAAAGCCAAGTGGAGAAAAGGCAGGAACATGTAATAAAGGAGATTGGCAAAGAGTTCGGCGGGAGTGTGTTTGCATACGGGAAAAAAAAAAAAAGGAAGAAGAAGAAAGCCTTTGATTCTGTTTCTCTTCTTCACAGTAAAAAAGGTAATAATGAAAGCTTTTAAAGCAACTAATTAATAATATAATGTAAAAGCCAAACTGTGGACGGTCAAACTTGGCTTAGATTAATAGTTGTGGTCAGTGAAACGAATCATTCCCCACGTTCAAACCCTCCCCATATTTTATTATTGCTTCATCATCACAACTCACATGACACCTTTTGTATCAAAAAACACGTATTTTCTTGAATATATACAGAGACAGAGGACCCATTTTGGAAGTTATGATTTCCCACCAATTTTGGCATTCACTCAACTCATCTGATACTGTTTGTTTCTACTTCTCCATTCTTTCCCTCCCGTTGGGTTTGATTGATTTACATTATATAAAAGTAAGGATAAGTTTTGCATTTAAACGACTTCATTTTCTGCAGGAAAAAACAAAGTTTGTTGATACATTACTCATCACATCGATAGTTATTCGGTTGGCTCGGCTCGGTTCGGTCAAAGATACGAGACTACAGCACGTGCCGTAGCGCGTGCCTACTTAAGTGCATGAACATCTTGGCACACGTTTCACGAGGCAGATGGAAGGGGGTTGGGGCGGTGAGATTGAGAAAACATGTGACTTCATAAATTTGTTTAGTTTGTATGTATGGCCTTGAATTGCAATTACCATAGACTGCGTGGACCGGTTTGATAAGCAACATTTTGGATATTGTCTTCGTAACGATTGGTACGTATCGTATTATATCAAAATTGATATAAAATAAAGGATTAATTATATCAAATTTAAATATAAATCAGTACAGCTAATTTTTGATAATACCAAAAATTTTAAAATATAAGTAAACCTTTTTGTAAAATTAAAAAAAATGTAAACCATCAATCCTTTTTTTCAAAGGTTTTTTAAT
>JANVCQ010000008.1:1069143-1080307 GCA_025531925.1 Erythroxylum plowmanianum | reverse complement strand
GAGTTCTAGCGTGCTCTGAATTCCGATTGTCTTATAACATAAACATTTGGTAAAATATAGGTTTGATTGAATTTTTTAATTTTTTAATTTTCATCATTCTTATTTTTATAATTTGACTTATTATTAGTTGCTAATGATAAGTCAAATTAAATACACTTATACTTCCAAAAGTACGAACTCTATTTAGTAAAATATATGCTTGATTGAATTTTATTTTTATTTTTATTATAGTTGTTTAAATTTTCATAATTTATGACTATTATACAAATTATTTTTTATTTTATTTTTAATAATCTATTTTGTTGTTAATTAAAAAATATTATTAATTATTCATAAAATTATAATTAATCAAATAACAATGCTTAGGAACAAGAACGAGACAACTTGTTACCTACCAATATTGAGTAAATGAAAATCTTGGATTGTGAAACGTCACTCGGTTACCTTGCATTTGAGTTTGATAAATATTTCGGTTCTTTCTTTTTTTTGTTTTTTTAATCAAAAAAGAGAGATACAAGTCTTACATTACTAGTCGGGAAAATGAAACTCCCTATATATCCTCTAGTAGGATAGATAAACAATACACAGGCAGATTTTGAAATAGATGAATGCCAAGTTCAAGTGAGTTGACATAATTGGCTAGCCAATCTGCAGCCCTAATGTGGCGATAAACATATCTCACTTAGACTATCTAGCTAGTAATTGTCGGATCCCTATTATCAGGGAATTAAACGGAGCTTGCTGAGCCTACGAAGAGGATAAGATATTGATAATTATCACCGAGTCTACGTCTAATTCTAATTGTCGATATCTAAGATCCCATGCAAGCAAGTTATCGTACTGAACCATAAGATCATACCTAGAAGTACTAATGACGAGTGCCTTTGGCAGTCGTGACGAAGATGGAGGTAGGAAACATTGATATCACGAACAAAGGATGACGAAGATGGAGGTAGGAAACAATACGTATATGATTCAGATAAATGATCAAAACCATCTGTTCCTCTATTTTCATGATGAACACCAATCTTCTCATTATTGACCACAGGAGCATTTGCCTTCTCTTTCTTGCCAGCTTGAATGCTCTTCTTCTGTTCCTTCATTTTGTTAAAGAGGCTGGCCATGGGAGTAACTTTTGGCAAACGCATGCTCAAGTTTTGAGCGGCTGGTGGCACTCTGAACCGTATGTTCTTGTTTAAGCTTCTTCGTCGCAAAATGCTTGCTACCCAGTGAAGGACTGAAAGACGTTGGCTTTATGACACCATGAATACCGGAAGAGTTGCTAGAAGTTGGTGCAATCGTCGGCAAGTAATGACCGACGTTATAATTCATTCTCGTAACGGGGTCAATCAAATTGGAAGGAATTTAGTTGTCTTCACTCCAATCGGCAAAAACTGCGTCTCATGATTCTTTGAAGATACGAAGAATGCAGTTAATTATGTCAGGCATGCTGCTCGGGCATAGGTTGAAGAAACAGTTGCAGAAGTTCACACAATTTTCTGATTTATACAAAGATGAAGAAATCAAAACGAAGAAAAGGGCTTCTAACAGGAACAAGAATAACATTCCATGAAACAGAACCATCGGCCCCGCCTGAATGACCATTCGAAGCGACAGTGGTGACGAACATGAAGAGACTGAATTAGGTGGCAACTCCACAAAGTCACCGTCGGAGACGTGAAACTCTAACCCGTTAAACATATCCGGACTGCTTGTTTCATCTGCGACAATATTACTACGTGGAGACCTACCCTGAGCTTTCTTGCTTGAATGAATTTTCTTGATTTTTTCACAAAACTTAAGTCTTGCTATTCTTCAATGATAATGTATGCTTTGTCAGCCCTAAGCTGAGGATCCTCAGAAGTGGGCTAAGAGGGGGAATGAAGTCTTTTTTCTGCGGATCTTTGGGTGTTTCCGGTTGCATGCACCACTTGAATGGAACACCTTCACTGCTCCGGCGGTAAAATACACGGGAAGAGCATCCTACCTTGAAATAACGCGTCTCAAGTAGACATCTCCTTGAAGAACTTTAAAACATGTTTCTCTAGATTCTTAGGTGAATGATGGAATCTACGGGTTCATGATCCTGCTGTTTTGATTTGGTTGCATCTGCAATTTAACTAACCCTTAATCACACTCCCTATTTCTCTTAAACAAGGAGAAAAAAGAAAAACTGGTTTGGGTTTTACCTTAGAATTGGTTTAATCATCAGTTTATGAACTAATGAACCATATGTTCAGTTGACTTTTGGGGCTTTTCTGCCTTCTCGTATAGTTAAACCTAATCGGAAATTTGAGATTCAATTTTTTCCCTCTCCTTTCTTTGCTATAAATAGAGTAAAAGACACGAGTGAACCCATTTGGATAAGAATTGTCAGGGATTTCCTCATAATAACATAATCTGTTTAGCTTAAGGAAATTGACTAGGCTCCATTGTTACTAGTTAGTATCACCACAAAATATACACAAATGCTACAGCTTAAAACTGAAGTAAGCTTTTGAGGTTTAAGTACAAACTGAAGAGATAATAGTAGAGGTATTCATCTTCTTGTAGCCCTATCACTCAGGTTGTACAAGACAAGTCCGTCCTATCTACATTGGAAAAATTCCATCCGTTCTTAGCACAGATGCTGCAACCTACTTGGTAAAACAGCTACATGGATGATGGATCGATCTTACAAGAAGTTAGATGCTGCCGGTGAACTGATTAGTTCCACATGCCCTGTAAATCATGAGCAGTTCGGTATAAACATCACAAAGAATATGAAACTTGGTTCTGTAAATTATAGGTCAGTGATTGCAGCAGATAGAGCATAAATCTAGAACTGGCTACTAGAACCGAATAAGCTAATTATCTCAATTTTTCTATTTGAGGCATAGGTTATAATAGCAGGATAATGTATGCATACGACAAAAACCATATGAAGCACAACATCAACTCACTATGCATAGAAATTAAACTAAAGCAAGGAACTATACTGAGGGAAGATATATGGCTGAGAACAGAAAGGGATCTAAATCTTAGAATTAGACTTGTGTATACTAGTAGAAACTCCATGTTTGAATAAAATCAGAATATAAACAATCTTAGGGTTGGCACTTTTCAGGCTTCCCATTTTTGACCCAACCGGATTTGAAGTCAATGAGCGAGATCAAGATTGAACGAGCTTCAGTGGGCCCGCCCAAACGGCACCAAACAAGATTGTTTGCTCTGTAGGTTTAAAAACTTAAAAACCAAAATGATGTCGTTTTGATCAGTTATATCAAAACGACATCGGTCACAGCCCGAAAACCGTTGTCAATCCTAAACAACCTGAAAATCCGTTTAACAATTAAAAGAAACTCTATTTTATCATAAAACAGGGATAAGGCTTACAGAGTCAGAGAACTTGAATATTAGTTGTAATCCCGATTCCTTGATGGAGCGTGGAGATAACAAGTCATTTGACTTTTTAAATTGAAAAGAGAAAATGCAATTTTACTAACCATGTTTTGATTTCAAATTGGAGTTTTCTAACACCAAATTGTACATGGGTGAATTTTAAGACTAAGCGGAAAAAATCAAGCGCACCATTCTGCAGACAAGTAATTTTAAGACAGCATACCATTTTACACCTCAGTAGGAGAGGAAATCAGTGAATCCCTGTCAAAATTTAAAATGACTATTCAGCACTTTATGCCATCAATTAACCACCATTCAATCTAGAAGTTCCTCCATCAAAGGAACTGAAAATGTTGGTTACCTAGGCCGCTCAGACTTAGCAAGATGTTTAGACATTATGGAAGCCTGCAACGAAAAAGACATTTCATGCTCCAAAGAATGGAAACAAAATAAAGGAAGAGCGATTCATGACCCCCTTACAATACAAGCACATAGTTATATCTACCATATCTGAAAATTGTTACAGGCAATACCTGCTCCTGAATGATGCTCCTTGCCTCAACAAGTTGAGCTTCAAGCTCAAGCTCCCTTTCAGTTGCCTCTGACGTAACTTCCGATCCTTTCTGTGCATCTTGTAATTGACTCATACGCTCCTTCAAGTTTAAAACATTGATGCACAAGATCTTAATCTGATACTTAATGCCAAAAGATAATGAAAGAGAAGATGAAAAACAGAATACCTTTATGGAAGTCATTTTGGTTCTAAGACTTTCTTCAATTTGATCTCTAGCCATGTGGAAAGGCAGGTCAAAAACGTCCTGCAGATGATGAAATTTTAATGATTGCAGATGAACCATTGCGATTAGAAATAAAAGAATCCATTTAAGGAGTTCTCATACCGTTTTCCCACCAAAGGGTGACTGCGAGTGGTCAGATTCAGGTCTTTCATTGACAACCAAAGATTGCTTTGATGAACCATTTGGAGCATTTAGGAAATCACGCATATCAACCTTTAAGCCAAGCATATAAATTGATGTCAGGAACCATTGCAATATAATGTACAAGTCGATACACCAACATAAACAGCTGTCAAGACAACAACAATGCAGCCACATACCTGCATTGACCGTAATAATGCCCTTAAATCACCATTTTCTGCCATCAGTTCTTGATTTTTAGCCTCGTAAGCATCCACCTGCACAAGCATATGTCAAACGGAGCTTACAAGTTCCGACACATGATTGCATATAAAATCCAAAAACATACTATTTTCTTGTAGAAATCATTATCAGCCTTCTTTCCATTCCATGTACCACGCTGCCGCCCTTCTTTCTGTTTATAGACAAAAAAAATATTGGTACCTTCACCACAAAATGATGGCTAAAAGTACACTGCTAGATGCGAGAATAGCACCTGAAGCAAATTCATTATCTCCATCCCAGACCTTGTTTCCTTCTTCTTCTCCATTAAAACTTGATTTAGTCGTTCCTGTGAATTGAAAAACATGAATGCCAGATCATCTGCTATGTTGTCTGTCATTTCAATATTGTCAGAAAGTAGTACTAATTGAGAAAATGGATCACAAATCAATTTACTCCACGGGATTAAGACACAAGGAAAGATGACCAGACCTGCAATTTTATGTACTCCTTTTCTTTCTTCTTCATCTCATGTATTTGTTGGGTTCTCACTTGCTGTAACAGCATAGCATATGCCACATCAGTACTAATCAGGATATGCATTCCTCTGGAACCCATCAAAAGAACAGGCAAAATAAACTCAGAGAAAAAAAAAAAGGCCAACTGTCCCTGACCTGATTACCGAGAACCATCCTTTGAAATTCATCTCGTTCCTGCTGAAGCTTTTCAATTTGAGCCTTAAAAGCTGCAGTAGCTTTGGCTTCCTAATCACACAACAGCTTTTAGTGAATATGAAAAACCAATCAAGCATTCTAGATAACACAATGTCACGTAGCAAGCCCAAGGTTACTCACTGTTCGGGTAATTGTCGCTATCTCTCTGTCCTTGGCTTGTATCTGCGACTCGAGCCTCTCAACCTTTGCCTCCAATCTTGATATATCAGATAGTAGTCTGAAAAACAACAAAACATAAACTATCATCCAAGACAAATGAAATTCTTAAACTAACAGAAAAATTTTAAAAATAAACTTCCTTGAGTCAAAAACTACAACAGATAACTGCCCAGAATGAGTAACTAATGGGACCAAAAGAAATACATTGCGCATATAAATAAGAACAACAAAATGCAAGTAACATTTAAAGGCCAGACGGACACCTCTGCCTCTGTTCGTTAGCAGACTCCCTGAATTCGACGTCCCGTTGCCTCTGTTGAAGTAAAGAGTAAATGCAGTTGCAGGTGCGCGCAATCGAGACCTAACCCACAAAGAATTCGAAAACCATCAAAACAAAACTAATCCCGTCAAAAGAAGAACAACCAAAAAGAGATACACTAAAAAAAGAGAGGGAATGTATAGGCGTAATAGGCACCGGATCATTGGCGAAAAGATCGAGCGAAGCAGGAAATCCAAAGGTAACAAGGGTCTGGTTCAAGTACTTGGCACAGTGTTCCAAGTTATCAGCATCAGCAAATGCATAGTCCCTGCAAACCCCATTAACCAAAAAAACCCTAAAACATTACAAACAAACAAAAAAAACCGAACTTGACCCACATCGATAAAGAAGACGAAAACCAAGTGAACGAAGACTGACCCCATTGACAAGGCTGAGGTCGGAGACGGCTGAGAAAGAGAAAAACAGAAGTTAGCGATGTAAGAACATAGAGATGGAGAAGGTGAAGATAAATGTAGAAGGTGAAAATCATTACTCTGCTGAGATCGAAATCTATATCGGTGGGTGGCATTTTTTGTGGATTTAGAGAGAGGATGAAGCTATGAAATATACTATGGAGATTTTCACAGGCCTAAGCCTTAGACTGTAACTTTTATACATAGAAAGTTGGAGAGATGATTAATTGAACTATGCATCCAAAGCGGTCTTTCAAATTTTGAAGTGTAATGGCACTAAACCCCAAAAAGACTTGTACTCTTTTTCATTTGTAATATGTTACAGAAAAATATACAATTGGATATATTGGTTAAATATATATTATTAAAATAACAGGAATGCTTTTATTTAAATTTTTAAAAATGTTACGGTGAAAAAAAGCAGTTTATAAATATTAATATTCAATTTAACCATTATTGTTTCCTGTTACAATAAAATATAAATGACGAAAATTTTTGACAAATAAGTTTAAATTTAATTGTTTTTAATGAGTCGGTTTATAAGTTTTACTAAGTTTATATCGGCTAGAGATTTAATTATTATAAACAAAACAACATCATTTTATTTAAAATAGTTGAGTCTCGGAACTTGATGGCTCTGATTCAACCTAATTAAAAATTAAGATTTTTTTATTTTTTATTTTTAAAAAATTGCCAGAAGGCAGTCATTGTCATCCTAATTCTGTTTTTTAATCATTATAACCTACCATTGTGTTGTGTTGTAGCATATAATTTAATTCAAGGAGCAATAATGCCCTACCATGTGAGCTGCCTGCGATCTCTAGCCAATAATGCAATGGGCCAAACCATGTAATGTCTAAAATTTAACTCACAATGCATCAAACTTAATATTTAAATTCAAGCATATATGTTTCATAGGAGTACATATTTGAAATTTAATCTGTTTAATAGATGACAATAAATATAATTGAATATGACCCGAAATTGAGATGTGTAGTTAAAGCTCAACTTATGCAGATTTTGGATTTTGATCAGCGAAACTTTCGATTCGGATTTTGGACCGACACTCTAAATCCAATCTTAAATCAAACCTAACCTAAAGTTGAATAAATCTGAATAGAATCCCTTTCAAGCAAAACAAACAAAAACATCGTTACACGTTAAAAGGACAAGCCGGAGGCCCAAAGATGTTGGGCATGAATGGGAATTCCAAGAGCACGCTCTATTTTATACTATACTTTGACTTTAAGGTGAAGGCCGATTCACAAAAAGCCTAATTGTCTATTTGGTTTAATTTTAGAGGATAAATAAGTATTTTTTACCGTAAAATTTTTTGTAAAAAATGAGTGCTTCTACTGTTTTATTAAATATAATTTTTTTAACAGTTAAAATACAACTTTTACAACTTTTTAAGAAACTTAAATTTGAAGTTTCTAAATAAATAATTTTTTAGTATATTTTTCAAATCAATTAATGAACATATTTTTAGTCTCTTTTATCGTTATGTTTTACACATAATTCTCATAATATCTATAAACCCATCTTCAAGTTTATTTTGAAAATTATATTATATTATTTGATCTTTTTTATATATATTTAATATTTATTTTTAATATTATTTTTACTTATGTTATAATCCATATAAAAGATTTAGTTATCTATATTTTATTTATGTTTCATATAGTTTAAAATTATATAATAATTAATATATTGTGCTTTAGATATAATTTAATATACTTCAAATAATATTTATATGTACAAATAATTTTTATTATAAAAAATATATAGTTAAAATTAAAATACTTTTTATTTTTATATTATCAAAAAAATTTAAATGACAGGCAAATAATAAACTGATTTCTTAAAAAAAATTCTTCTTCTAAAAGATGTGCTAAGAATAAGTTTCACAATTCGTCGGTCAGTGGAAAGATATTCAACCAAAAACGTAGGAGAGATTCCCCATCTCACACAAGACAAACTCTTTTCTAACTATACTGTTCAGAAGAAGACTAAGATAAAGCGGAAGATTCCAATCTACATGTAAGACAATATACCTTTTCTAATCTACTTATACTCTTACTACGTACCCGCATTACCTTATTCACCTTTCTCCAAGTTTTTCAACCATTCCTCATTTCTTTCTGATATGTTTTTCACGCTCGTCCATAGAGTCAAAACAAGGTGGATCCCAAAACTCGACCCTCTTCATCGAATCCAACTCGAACGATCCAAATGTAACCGAGTATCAGACAAGATCCGAGTTAAAGTAAAAGAAATATTGCTAATCCGGTAATCATTCCTCTGGCTGTCAAACCCACGTGATCTCTCATGGTCCGAAAAGGAGATCAACAATTCAATGGACCACTTGTTACTCTTCACCGGCTCACGTGATTCCGGTGGCCTAGCTTTGGACCCTCTGAAACTCCATACGAATGCCAGCTCCTTAATGCTACCTATGCTCACATTTTCTACCCTATGATCTCTTTCTGCTTTTGCTTTCCTCCAAAATAAAAATCCTAAAGTTTGTCGGCTTGGGGTGGGCGAGTCCTGCGACAGGCTCCTACCATTTCGGCACCCTACCTGTCAACTCACCCTAGCCATAGATGTCGAGCCTAAACCTTGGACCTCTAAGGCATGGACCAAAAGGTCCTAAACGTGGCTGCTGAATAGTCGGTAGAGTACTCTTGGAATATAGGCCATAGTTGGCTACTTTCTTTTTATAATAATACAGTATTTTTTGAATATTTATAATTTTAAATAAATTATTAATAAAAAGAAAATGGAATATCGCTGCAATCACATCGCAGCTGTCGTTGACAATTAAGTCGGCCTTTAAAATCCGCAATTTGTATGGGAATGGTAAAAATTAAGATCACGCACCTGTGGTTTGCTTGGTAGTGGCTGGAAAGTGAATGGAAGGTCACGCCATCATCTGATTACGTTATGCTGAGATTTGTTTAGATATACTACATATATATAATTCGAAATACGGAAACAGTCAAACCACGACGTTTATATAAAAGAAATATAAAAAGGGTAGAGCTTAAAAGTTCTGAAGATCACATTATACGTAAGAAATGCTTTACCGTCGAATGAGTTAACTTCGCCGGCAATAAAGCATGATATAACTATCGAGTTGACTATTCGGTCACAGAAATCGTAGGGTTTTAGTGTGGTTATGACGCGGCTTTATATTGGTGAAGAAGTTAATATGATGTTAGGCTGAAGTGCACAGATTTTCTCCACGTTTCGCAATTCAAGTCCAAGAAGTAGTGCTTTAAAGATGTAACCCCACATGAGTTGTCTTCACTCATTAGTTGCTTATTGCCTCGTTTCTCTTCCAAATTCATGGAGGAAGGTGGAGCCTCACTGGCTTGGACCTGAATTTGGCCAAGACATTGCCTCATAATAATAAAAAGTACAGCTAAACTATGTGATATAATATAAATGGTTGTAAGATATGGGACTCATTTATTGAAAATCCAACACCTAACGTTCTTGTTCCTGAGAAATAGCAGAGTGGTGAGAGGAAATTTCTTATTTGGAATCAATACATCGTTTGAATAATGATGTGCCCGTCTGCTCTATCATTTGAGACATTTAATAAGTTGAAAACTTGGAGCAACGACGACTGAACCCTGGAGAAACCTGGCCATACGAGCTTAAGTTTGATCTATTCAAATGGTGCTCGTTTGACTAAGAATTATTAATAAAGCTCGTCTTCTTTTCTGTACATCATTGCAGGTTTCCGCTTTCAAATTCAAAACATGTGTGTTCAAGTAGCAGTCAAGCTCAACATGGAAATGTGGTTTTAAAATGATTTTGATAGCTCGTCGGAGCACGCATACACACACCGTCAAAAGATCGCCCATTTCGGCGGCGCATTAGAGTCACGCAGTATTGTGTGGAAATCTATGTACGATGCAATACCAGTTAGATTTAAGTCGATCAACAAAGAGGCAATAAGGTCAAACTATGTAAGCTAAATTAAGGCAAAAGTCAAGGGTGGGGTGGGAAATTTATTAATCATTTCGTATATTTTGATATTTAAATAACAAAATAATACATTTAGTATTTTAGTTGATTACACTCGCATATATTTAAGAAGGTAAACATAGTTAACCAAAAAATTAGATGAATTTACATGTGAAGTCTGGAGAAATCGAGACTGTTTTCAAATGACATATATGAATAGATAGAAAGAGAAAAAAAGATAGAGGAACAATAATAATAATAATAATAATAATAATAAAAATAATAATAGCAGTAGTAATAATAGTTGTAAATTAATAAATTAAAATAAATTAAAATAAATAAATAAATAATTTTATTTAACAATTTAAATTATTCTATAGATAAGAATAATATCTTTAAATCTTATCATATTTTAGATTATTTAATTTTATTTAATCTTTAAACCTTAAATATTTCTTAAGTTCGATTTTAAAAATATTGATAGCAACAAATTTCTCCTTCTGACTTTGTATTCCTAAGGTCCCATAAATAAGAAAAAGGCAAAAAAATATTACATTACTTTGTTCATGTGTGAAGGGTGACGTTCTATCACATGCAAAGCATGCTTTGAACATGGTATAACTGAGAAAGTGGGGTGTTTTGATAGGAACACTCCCCAGTTCCCAGAACTTAATATAGAAATATGTAATAAAATAGAACAACCAAAAGACCAGAAACAGGTATCCTTAACCATGGTTAAAATCCAAGGCAAAAAAAGTATGTTACGAGTGCCTGTTTGGTAGGTGACTTTGACTAGTCTGGTTTGGTAGGCGTTACCTTGCCTCCCCAGTTCCTCCAACCTTCACGACCCCTCACCCCTTTATTAACCGTCCCTCATATTCCTTCCTACTCTCTCAGGACGCACCACCCTACCTACACCACACCAACCACCAAACAAAAAAACACCCAATTCCTAAGAGCTCTCTCGAGAGACTACCCTTTGTTGGTTTCTCTGGAAAGATCTTGCTTTTGGTTGTTTTGTTTGTGGGGTTTTTGTGGTTTGGT
>JANVCQ010000008.1:1044048-1054745 GCA_025531925.1 Erythroxylum plowmanianum | reverse complement strand
GGGTGTTTAGTTGAAGCTCTCACATTGGGCTAATTTACATGGCCCAATGGGTTCATAATTGACCAAAACATTTGTTTTATAATGCTGATGCTCTCAATATATGATCAAAAGGTTGTGTTGGAAGCATAATTTAAATTTAATGTTTTAAAAATTGAACAGAAAGTTAAAGTTGCACTGATAAAATAAAAATAAAAAATTTAACAAATATGACCGGTATTACTTCATTATAAATTAAGTTAAAGATTGAATAAAATTAAAATATTTAAAATATTATTAAAATAGCTTGTTAAAATCTAAATTTTAATTAAAAAAGATTGTTAAAAAAATTAATTAATTAATTATAGTTTATAAGAATTTATTAGTTTATACAATTGATCGATTTATTAATAAATTGATAAATTTTTAATAATAAAAATTATTAAAATAAATCAAACCGACATATTAAAAACTCGACCGAAAAATTGAAGATATTTATTTTATTCATATTAAGAACCAAAATTTTCTTACGAGGAAAAGATAAAATATTTGCAATAACTTTACAAAAATAAAATGATTATGTTGATAGCATGGGCATGATCGTCCTTCCAAAGCACCTGGTGCTATCGACTTCCGAGAGTCAAACAAGCGATGCGTTCGCCGACCGCAGCGCTGTCGTCTCCACGGCCCGAGCGTCTCAATTTACAAGAAGGTGAGAGAGACGTTTTTTTTTTCATTTTTCATTTATTAAATCACTTTAATTAAATATTTATTTATGAATTATTTAGTGCTTGCTTTTCATATACGCATTATATCACCATCCCCATTAACAAATAATCATTGTTTCCTTGCAATTTCTTTTCACAAACACCAAAACCAAAACACATCGGACTATATTATTATAATAACACTAAGAACCAAATTAAGGGCACATGGCCTTGATATAGTTATAATGTCTAATTATACAAAGTCATTATGATATGAAGCCGAACTTCTAATACCCTTAAAATAATTTTATTAATGGAAGCATTTATATGCTTGGGAAAGCATAGACATATATACACTCCATTGGTCCACAAGGCTTGTTGGAATTAGGTTACAATTAATTTGCCTTGAAAATGTAAAGGAAAGCTCAATCCGGCTTCCGACACCAATCTGAACTCTTCCGACATTTGTGCTCCCTCTCCCTCTCCCTCTCCCTCTCCCACACATGCACACACACCTAAAAACCTCATGCTGTTTTACCGAGATCACAGCAAACATATAGACAACACCGTAGAGAGCTTATAAGTAGCTACCTCTGGTTTAAGTCTCTTTGATCACATCAAACATATAGACAACACCGTAGAGAGCTTATAAGTAGCTACCTCTGGTTTAAGTCTCTTTGAAATCTCTCCTCCCCCTTAACCCCACCAAAGATACCCCAACTCCTTTTCAATTTCTCACTCAGACTAGACTCTCCTTTACCTTCACCCACCAACGACCAAGCTCCTATACCAAGTGGGAGATTAGAGGCTGAGAGAGACAGGAGAAGATAAAAATGAACATGAACAGTGCCACTTATGATGCCCAAGGACATCAACAAGGACAAGAGTACTCCTTCAAAAGGAGATGGCAAGAGAGTAGGAGGCTTCCAAACATGAACCTTAGGCCACCTTCTTCTCATCATCATCATCATCGTCATCATCAACAACAACAGCCCTTCATGGGCATGATCGGCTCTAACCCTAAATCCTTTCCTGGCCTTGAGGACGATGATCTTGTCTCCAACGTTGTCCCTCCAGTCACTGTTGTCCTCGAGGGCCGTTCGATCTGCCAGCGAATCAGCCTTCATAAGCATGCAAGCTATCAGAGCCTCGCCAGGGCTCTCCGGCAAATGTTTGTGGACGGTGGCGATTCAGGACTTGGTTTGGAGACTGAGCTTGATCTAACAAATGCAATTCCCGGTCACCTCGTTGCCTACGAGGACTTGGAAAATGATCTCCTCCTAGCGGGTGACCTCAACTGGAAGTAAGCTAGACCCTTTGACTTGTTCTAAATGTTCCTTTTTTTTTCCCCTCACATGTTTGTTTCCATAAATTATAGTACTCATTAACTTTGAGGCTGGGAATTACTCCATATAACAAGTTTATGCATGGCTTTTGTGGGTAGATCATACTAATCTCATGATAATAAAATCCACTTCTTGTGTTTTGCTCAACGGAATCAGACAAAAAATGGACCAATCCTTTCCCTGTTTACTTAAGATTATATTTATCGCGTGAATATTGTCGTAAACTTGCATATCATTCTTTGACTAAGAAGCCTTCGCCAACCAGACATTACGTGTCAACAGTAGTTTTATCTCAATCCATTCCAGAGATCAGACACCTAACTTGTGTTATTTTTCTTGGTGTGAAAAGGGATTTTGTACGTGTGGCCAAGAGGATTAGGATACTTCCGGTGAAGGTAAGCACAAGGAAAGGAAGAGGAGAGGCATAAACACTCAAGAAACGCTCGGCTCCAAATTTTGTGTTTCGGAGGAAAAATGTCTGTTGCTGATTAGTCTTAACATGGATTGTAATTTTCCTTGTTTTCTTCATATGAATAAACTTAAGAACTTCTGCTTACTTCCCTTCAACCTCCATTGTCATGTCAGGATTCATTTATAGCTATGAAAAAAAATCTCGTGATGATAACTAGATTATGTTATCCATTACCTCTTCTTGCACCCTAAAGCTAAAGAGAAAGAAGAAGAGAAAAAGCTATTCAGAAAAAAGGACAAGCTCAAGCTCCTACCAATCTAGTATCAGAGTAGATGTGTCTTTTCTACTGTAACGCTTTGCTTCTCTAATAACCACTTCTTGGCTCAAATTGGAAGTACAAATACTGACTGTCATGTACCATGCTTGTTTATGCATTTAATCTGTCAACTGATCACGTTCAAAAGTAAAACCGTGCGACAAGTATTAACGTATTATGATTATATGTTAGAATGTAGGGGGGAAAAAGCGTCGTCCGAATAATATATACATTGTAGTTAATAATTTAAACTTGAATAGATATCATGTTTGTATATATATATATATATACAAACACGATATCTTGTAATGTGTACTCAAGCTTTGGATCTATAAGCATGACTTTCGGGACGATTGAATATTGCTGGTTAGCGTGAATCCAATGAAAGCTTCGATCCACTTTCTTTGGAACATTCAAAGATGTTGATAAAAAAACCAATTAATTATAACCAAAACTATGGCAGAGAGATAAAAGAGAAAGACAGTTAATATGTGGCTGCTAGTTAAGGTTGTTCATTATGTAAACGTAGGTCACATGCTTGGTTGCTTCTATATTTGAGGGATCAACGTTAATAAATATTGCAGAGTTGGCAGCCACTTTGGCCCCCCCGTGTCCTTTCTTTCCGTCTTCTTCAAATTTCCACGATATATAAGAAAAGGGGGGCATATTTGCATGCCAGAAAAGAGAGAAAATCCATTACAGGTGAAGATCATCATTACCGATTATGTGGACAATGATGGGGAACATTAGTTTCATCATTTTTTATTTGTATCTTTTGAATTAAATTAGGACTTGAATTTGTACCGTCTGGGCTAAATTTCACTAATATTCTAATAATTTCTATATGATTGATTAGTATATAACTCATTAATAAATTCAAAAGAACATATTTTCATATAAATTATATGAAAAATATACGATAATTGATTTCCATAATTGAACTATTCTATGACATAACAAATTAGTACGGACATTAACGTGCCAATTTGCAATAGCGCCCATATCGGAAAGTGACGGCGGTGGGACTTTGGTGGGTGCAAGAAAGGATTGGGTTTGGGCGTAGGGATCTTATGTGTGGAGTTTCAAGTTTTACACATCACTACCAAAATTTAATGAGTAAAATTGAATCAGACAGGTTCTTAAATTGTCTGAATCTGTTTAAACAGTTGATAGTTAAAACAATGGACCATTTGCAGGTGGTGTTGGTTAAGGATTGCCTTATCCTGTCTGCCCGAAACAAAGAAGTGTTGCATTGGCATGCATGAAGAATTGAAGTGAGTCTGGCACGATTGGTCCTTTGTTAGACACTGCACTTACTAACAATAATGCACGCCTTGACTTTTTCTTGTATTTTCATTTTTTGATATGTATCAATCAGCTGCCTGCATTCAATTCATTTTGTAGTGTAGATTTGAGAGGTTAGCATTTGGAAGGGAAAAAAAAATCCTTTTCAGTCTAATACTCATGACGTCAAGAAATATAAATGAGTGTTACATTCTCATTTAGTACATAAAAAATGTACAAGCCATAACAGATATTTAATGCTTGCTGATCAGTACAAGCGTTAATTCTCATTCACTGTAAAAACCATATACAGATCATAACGTTTGTCTTGCAAATTAATTACTAATAATCTGCCATACCTCGTTAAAAACTATCAATAGTAAAAATGTGATATCAACTAGTATATGAATAAGGCAAAACTATATTATATTAATAAAGAAAAATTAATCTCTTAATTGCACAACTAAGTGGTTGGGACGACGACTTGTGGACAACCAATTCTAGGAGTTGAATTTCTATTAGTTAGGGATGATGGGTTGGGTTCTGATCTGACATTCATTGCTCTCGGACTACATCGGAGTTGTCATCCTATCAATCTGGACAAGAGGGGGAAATTGTAAAAGGAAAGGTGAAAACGGAAGTATTTAAAAGGGTATTGGTGCATTCAGTGATCTTTGTAATATTGGGTGTCCTTGTCACATTTGTCTTATCAACGTGTTTGTAATCTGACGGAGGAAAGGCGCTTTGTGATAGTGATCATTTCTATCAGATGGGTTTGGACTGTCTAATTATGATATATGTAAATAATAAAGAGATGATCATCAAATATTCTGAAATATCAAGATGCGATATTGACACAGTTAATTAGCATGTAAATGTAATCTTGTGGAACATATTCAAAACAATTGAGTTGTTGGAGTCAAGAACAGCTTAAGAAAGGAAAATTAAACTCCTGCCCCCACGGAACTTGGGTTCTTGTGAGGTCATCCCATCTTCCATTTTTAAAGGCTAATCCCTCAGCCATAAATTATGAAATAATGATCAAAGAAATGGAAAACTCAAGAGCTACTAAGAGGCTTCTCCATCTGAAATATGCAAATCAGGATGTGCAAACTTATCTAATTGTCTGCATCTTCAAAAGCAGGCAAACCCCAATAACTCGGGTTGAAATCCAATAGTGAGTTTAAAACTTGATCTGCGGTGTCATGATGGGAGCTATCAAGCCTGGGATCTGGAACCATTACCACAGACCTGCAGGGTGCATATACAACAACGTTTTGAGTCTTTTTCGGGACCTCCGAAAGTGCAACAAAATCTTACTACACAACCAATTCAATTTGACTGGTAATAAATATACTAAGTCCAGGCCAATTACAACTGTTGGGAATATGCAAATTCAGATACATCATCATTAGCTACCCATCAATTTCCTTTTTCTCATAACTAGGCACAACAATAAACACAAAGTTACGAGACTGCATATACAAGCCTGATGAATTAGGATTGTTAATCACCTTTTGCCTACTTACTACTCCAATTGATATCAACAATCCATTAATTAAAACAGAACTATCACGCGGTGGCAAGGATGCATAAAAACTAGTTGAGTATCAGATTATGCAACATCTGTAGAAAATGAGAATCAAGTGAAGCTCTTACATTCCAACATTTTTGGCAGCAAGAACACCTGAAGGTGCATCTTCAAAAACAAGAACTTTCTGTGGATCTACTGGCCCACCCTAATGATTACAATTAGGAAAAGGATGTTATGCTGCTCTGGATGTACGGAAGGAGTGAAGGAAGTTCATCAACCAAAGAGTGTGCAACTCACACTATTAGATGCTAAAAAACAATACCTCAAATCTATTGGCTGCAGCTAGAAATATATCTGGTGACGGCTTACCACGTTTAACCTCAGGATCATCTCCAAGAACAATGTGGTGCATCAATGAGAAAAGCTCAACATGTCTTTGTGTTTTCAACTCAAAATGTCGTTTGTGAGAACTGAAAAGTACAAATTATTTCAATAGATTCCATAAATTATAAAGCAGACCATCGGGTAAACCTCATCCTATTGATTCAAGAAACGACAGGGAATCCACAGAATACATACCCAGTTGCCACGCAAATTGGAACGCCTTTAGCATGAAGATGTTTAATCAAACGGCTAGCCCCTATACACAAAAAGAAGAAGAAAAAAAATCATACCTTTGCTATTGATGTTTATTAGAAACATCCCATGGAACATATTCTACATTAAAAATGCTCATTCAAATTAAAGAGCTACTCTAAGGAGGACCAAACCCTCGGAGCATAATGGCAGACTAGCCTTACAGAACGGACTGAGCAGTCAACTTATGTTGAAAATCTGAGATACTTTGATTGGGATTGCTCCTATAATCAATTTTATGGTTAATGAAGTCAAGAAATTAAACTGAAGAAGGCTGAAAATAAATCTGAACGTTCATGATAATATGAAGATACCTGGCATTAGCTCACTTGATGGAAACAGATGTCGCAGCATATCTTCTCTTTCCACAAGAAAGTCCTCCGCTGAAAGAGAATCACTAATCCCAGTCTCATTGACAAAGACCCGCGCAGCTTCTATGGCCTTCATGCCCATCATTTTGGCTTTGAGAGACCAATCAAAAGTTTTGTTGTATCTAGCAAGTATAATTTCCTGGACTTGGGTGTAAAATTTCTCGGTGTCTGAGACATTATAAAGTCATTCCCAATGGATTGTATTAATTCAGATCTAAAAATAGCTGAATCAAGATAAGCAATCAAATCTTATGAAGCTTTCAAGTACTAGTATCAGTATCACATAGAGTGTTTGATAAAATTACCGAGTAAGAGACCATCCATATCGAAGACAACGTGAGTGATCGAGGGCTTGGCCATTGCAGAAAGGTTATTCGACTTCAACAAAATCACTTCCTCCCCGCGACTTCTGGACAGAAACTAGGTTGGATTTGAAAGCACGCCATCAGTATTTAATACGACGCCGCATGGGAATAACAAAATGATAAATATATTGCAAATTTTGAATTTAAAAAAAAAGTGACTAGGTTAGACGGCAGTTGTATAAATACAATACGACAATCATATTATCAAAGAGTTGGGAGGGGAGCAAGAGTTTCTGCGCGAGAGGAGACTGGAAAAGAGCAGAAGTCTAGGAGCGAGGTGCGAGAGGATCTGCGAGAGGTATCACCTCAATGCTACGACTCACGCGAGCTCTTTAGCAACTCCACGGTGGCTGTCTCGGCTGAGGGAGCTCCTCGGTCGTCAATGGAGAATGTGGAAACCTCCCTCTCTCAAGACGAATTCCCAGCTCTCAGTATAGAAGTTCTTCGAGGCTCCCCGGAAAGGCAGCCTAATGCGTCCCCATCCAAGGTGGGTAAGGCTTCTACTCATATGGATGTGTCAAGACATAAAACGATGAACCAAGACTCCAACTTAAAGACAGATACGGTGAGCGTGAAGCGCAGTGTAGGAGCATGGAAATCCAGGCCTCAGATTCAATGCAATCGGGGTGCCCTGCGACACTTCCAAAATGTCACGAGGGATGGAATTTTAACCCCTCCGGTGGAAATCCTTAAAGCAGGAGCTAATTTCTGGGCTTCTGCGTTGGTTGGGGTATTCTGGAATAAGCGAATAGCTTTTCCAGTTGTGAAGGATTGGGCAAAGGCTCGGTGGGGGAAGAAAGGCTTAGAGAAAGTCATGCTTTGGGATGATGACTCATTCATCTTCAAGTTCAACTCCGAAAGCAACATTCCAGAAATACTGGAACAGGGGCCGTGGCATGTTAGTGGGCAGCCATTGTTCATCCAAAGATGGAGACCTGGATTCGATTTTAACAAAGGTAAAATAGAAACTATCCCTTTATGGGTCCAATTTCATAACGTTCCGTTAGAATATTGGAGTGTGGATGGCTTGAGTTTCCTAGCAAGCTCTCTAGGTAAACCGCTTACCATGGGTATTCAAACAGCTAACATGGAATGTGTGTGCTATGCCAAAATCTGTATTGAAGTGAGAAGGGACACGATACTTCCTGATCTATTGCCTATAATGAAGTTAGGCGAGCATGGTGAATTGATGAAATCTGAGGTTAATATTTCTTATCCTTGGAAGCCAACAACTGGGAAGAAAACATGGCAACCGAAGGAGAATAGGATAGAGTATGAAAAACAACCAACAATGGTAAACTCTAGTGATTACGGTGTGATAAGTCAGAGGAATAGGAATACCAGCTCCCAGAATGCAGAACAGAAAATAGGTTCCCCTCAAGAAAACAGTCTAGATTTAGTAGCAGAGGATAGTGATTCGCCGTCATATGCAGCCAAAGTTCCTGACATTCTGCGAGATTTTCGCATGCAGTCCAAAATTGCAAAAAAGAAATCAGCCAAGAAGAGAAAGAAAAATCTCAAATACCAACAGCAGGGGATTAAACGACCAGAATAACCAAGAAAATCTATCTTAGCACGCAACGTCTAACTCAATCTTTCCATGCAGATGAAGTATAAATGATGCCTTTAGTTGATTATTTTTGTGGACTATCTTGATGAACATATACTGCATCACTCAGGAAGTTGGCTGTCATATTGTCAATATGATCTTGGAAGCAAGCCGAAAAATCTTTGGATTACCTTTGTTCTCATCGCCCAAATTTGAAAACACTAGTATTTTCGATGTGCAGATGCGAGGGGTCTGACATCTTTTACAATCGGCTTGTCTTGGATAAGCAACGATGTCGTATTCTTGCTACATTGTTGTTCCAATTGGTTTGTTTGTATTGTGTAATATGTTGTCGTTTTTATTGTACGAGACTAAGAAAATTACTACTACTCTTCTAATGTTGTTTTTTAACTTTAATCTATTAATTTAATCTTTTAATTTTTCAAGAAAAAAGAATTGGAAGCCTGCAAAAGAAACTTACACGCAGAAGAAGCAAATTAAATAAGTTGAGTTCGGTGGCTCTATAAATAAAACCAAACCATCTATTTCATTCACTCTTCACTGTCTTCTTCAATAACAAAACCCCATTAACCCTCTTCACGCACACCCACTGTTGCCCTCCCAGTCTCCCATGCAAGCCCCGCTGCCACCCTCCCAATCTACCACGCACGCCAGTCGCTTCCTCCACTGCTTGTTGTCGTTAGGACCGCTCATTGGCCGCTGCTCTCCATGCACAACTTGTGCGTCCGGTGACTCCAATCAGCTCGTCCCTGACTCCCTCCCAAGTGCAAAATTCAAATTCGTTTGCTTCTAGTTGAACCGACATCACTCGGCCGTGACGCTCATTAACTTGGTTGCATTTTTTTTTTGTTTTTTTAGTAAGTTTTAGGTTGTTTGATTCTACTTTGGATTCCGGTTGCATTGTGTTTTGTTGTGTCATATGTGTATTATGAATGGTTTATGCATCGAACAATTTTGTGTACAGTTCAACAACATTTAAAAATTGTGAATTCATAAATAAATGAGATCAAAATAATGTTGTGTGTGGATTATGAAAGAATATTTAAACATTTTTAATTATGTCTAATTCAATAACATGTTATATTATTTGTTATGTTAATAATCATAAAAATAAGATCAAATTTAATTCATTAAATTATTAATTAATTTATATCCAACATATAATTTACTAATTATTATTTGCATATAAAATATATTTAACATATGACTAATTTAATATATAATTAAACCATTTAATATATATAATCAAGTTAAAAAATCAAATATTTGTATTTTTTATTGTTCATTGTTGTCATTAGGAAATAATATTACAAATATTAATCATATCTTATGGGTAACAAATACACATTCATCTTTTTTATCTTATGAATGGTTAAATACATAGTAAAAAATAGTATGTATATTTATGAGAGAATATTCATTAATCAACATAATATGAAATTGTAAGTATTTAAATCATTTTTGCAGTGTTTGTTATCATAAAAAAAAGGATGTAAGATTAGTCTATCTAAAATCTAGACAAGCTTATAATTGAATATTGAGTTTTTATAGCTATGCAATGATATTATATACAAAAATTATATTTTTAATAAGAATTCATTAATTTAATTTTGACATATGTCTTCATTTAATTTTAAATAAATGGAGGGGAGTTCGATTTAGTTGTTTCATAAAAATTTGATGATCCAACTTGAGTTATGCTAGAATGGTTTATGAAATGAAGAATTATACCATTTATATGTATTGCGGTAAGCATTTAAAAGGTAAGAGAATCACCAAATTAACGAAGTATTTAACTGGAATCGAAGGTAAAGTAGAGTCTTGTAAAAAAGTAAGTAATGATGTGAAATGACAAATGAAAATTTTACTTGAAGAGTATCAGCATAAAAAAGATAGAAAGCAAAGTTAAACTATGAAATTGGTCGTGGAAGTTATTTTCAAGTGATTAAGATATCATAGTTATTTTGTATCTGTTACTCATATAGTTAAGTTCAGTGGATCAAGGTCTTAGTATCGTCCCATTATAGGTACAAGAACCTATACCTATACAAACAGAAGTTCTTGAGGTGTAAAAATCAATGCAGTTGAAAAGATTTACTTGAATGAGACGACCTGCTATTCCATCTGATTATATGGTTTATTTGGTTGAACAAGACAATGATATTGGACCTGTTGTAGAC
>JANVCQ010000008.1:1031333-1041392 GCA_025531925.1 Erythroxylum plowmanianum | reverse complement strand
GACCTTGAGCCTATATCATGAGGACAAATTAGGACACATACAGATGTGTATGTATGTCTATAGATTTTGACATGACACAGGGAGATATAAGTATTTTTTCTAATACAGTTTACCATTCAGTGAGAGAAAATAAAGATTTTTCTAATACAGTTTAGCATTTAGTGACAGAAAATAAAAGTTTTATTTAATGCAGTTTAGCATTCAGTGAGAGAAAACAAATTTCTTTGATGCAATTTAACATAAAGTTAAGAGAAATTGAAACCAACAAACAGAAAGATGATACATTTTAGATTATACAGATATCATCGTAGTTTGTTACATTCCATTTTCTCAGTCATATTAGTGAGCTATTAGATATTTGTGATTGTATTGGATTTGTGTCACACATAATACATTACACATGATGAACTTTCATTATTTTTGGATCAAATTATTTTTTAAACTTAATTGACCTATACAGTGAATTGCTTAACTATTTTTCACTGGTTTTGTCATCAATATAATTGACGTAATTAATTATTGTCCAAATGGGATAATGTTAGATATTTTCGTATGGGTGGGCATCAATTAATTACATTTTAATGGTTTTAATAAATTACGGTTAAGGTAATCGAGTTTGATCCAGATAAAGATAATAAAATAACTTAATCAAAGATTTGATTTAGTGGGTTGAAGTCTAGTGAGAAAAATAGACTCTAATCAATGTAGACTAGATCTATATTGAGCCTATGATTGAAAAGTCCAGGATGAATACTATATATATAGTTAAGGTCTCCTATAACTTCTTAAACAAATCGTAAACATAAGAATACTCTAATTCATTCAGAGGTTCACGTGGTGAAAAAGCTACAGAAAGACCTTAATAATGTCTCGGGGATCAACTTTCATAAAAGGCTTCGGTGGATTTGCGTTTGTTTGAGCTTCCGAAAATTGTTTTGAAGTCATAAAACCAAAATTAAGTATCTTATGCATTTCTTTGTTTTTTCCTTTTTAAGTTCAATGATACATAACTAAGGGTCGTGTTACATACTACAGTATCTCCCTATTCAGAACATTTGTATTCTATACAACAAAACAGAGGAAAATAGACTACACCTATTCTTTGAATGTAATTACTCGAAGCAAGTCTAGTTAGGGATCAAGAATCTGTTTAGTACATTAGGAACCCTGAACGAATTGACTGAGATAGTACACAGGATACATAATTGTTAACTATCCAGGTCCAGTAAAGCTACTGTAACAATAGCTTTGGGGGTAGCTTTTTACGAGATCTGGAAGGAAAGAAAGTATAGGAGGTTTAAAGGAAAGGAAAGGAATACGACTAGGGTTCTTTGTGACACCAGAATCAGTATTCGGGAGCAATTACCCATCTGGAATCTGGGCTAACCAAGTGACTCAGACTAAGCAAGTGCATGGCGAATTAAACAAGGAATGGTAGGAATTTAAAAATACAGATCTCTTACCTACTTCCTTAGCTAAAGGGCATAGAAGTTTCCCAAAGGCCCTCGTGCTCTGCATGCTCCAGGGAGATGATAGATCTATTTTGCAATCTGTAGAAAAGGTCTTGATACAAGTGGAGCTAATGAGTCAAAACAGTGGACTGATGCTTGGACGTTGGTTTTTGACTATATGGCTTCGTACTCTAAACTTTGTGACCAGATGGTGCACCTAGTCCATTTGGTCATTGTTAAATCCTATGGCATAAAGAACGGTCCCCACTTTCTGATCGTTAATTCCTTCTTACAATAAGAGTGGATATTGTACGATGTGGATCTTTCTGCAGAAGTACAGTGTTTCCAAGGATGGCAAACATGTTAAAAGTGGTAGCTGCTATAGTCATTAGATTTAGAGAAATGAGTAAGAATGCAGTTTGAACACGCCTCACTTTCTGATCTTTTAATTTCCTTCTTACAATAATTAAGGGTGAAATAAATTACAATGCGGATTCCTACTGTAAAGGGATGATATTTCTTGCAACTTCCTCCTCCGTCCTGCTTTGGTCATCGGATTTAGATAAATGAGGGAAAATGCATTCTGAATAGGCACCACTTTATGATCTTTTAATTCCTGACAGTATAAGACGTGGATCCTACTGCAGAAGGATGGTGTTTCTTTCAGTTTATTCCTTCATCTTCTGAGAATAGCAAACATGTTGAAAGTGACACCTGCTTTATTGGATGTAGAAAAATGAGTGATAATGCAGTTTGAACAGGTTCCACCATCTGATCTTTTAATTCCTTCTTACAATAAGTGTGGGACATTGTATGATGTGGATCCTACTACAAAATGACAATGTTTCTTGCAACTTCCTCCTCCGTCCTTTTGAAATTAAATGGCTAACCTGTAGAAAATAGCACCTTCTTTGGTCACTGGATTTAGAGAAACGAGTGAGAATGTAGTTTGAATAAGTTGATGTGGATCTAATCCAAGAAGGACAATCTTTCTTGCAACTTCCTCCTCCGTTTTCCGGGAATGACAAACATATTAAAAATTCCACCTGTTTTGATCATTGGATTAGAGGTATGAGTGTAATTAAGTTTCTAATCGTTTAGTTCCTTATAATAAAAGTGAGACATTGTATGATGTGGATCTTGTACATAAACTTTTGGAGCATTTCCTAGTTTAGGAACAGACAGAAAGTTCACTCCAAATAGACGATTTCTCCTATAAACACATCTAGAAAGTTTCTCAAATGCCTACAAATCCTAGTGCCAAGATGAAAAGTGACAAGGCTAGTTGATACCTATCCCACAGAAGACGCCAAGGATTTGACCTTTCTTTGACAAAGTTTCAGGTGCTTACAGAAAGCGATGCTTGAATTTGCAAGAACTTGTGACAAAAGACCATATCGAGCAGTTGAATTTTAAGACAAGGCTTTATATGGCTCCTCTTTAAACGGAGGACCGGAACCTATAAACCTACGAGTATGATTTCAGAACATATAAACCTCTTGCTTTTTTAATTTTTTTTTCACATTAATTTGGGAAATCCTTTTTTGAACCACCATGTAATCCATTTATTATGTATTGCTTACCAATAACATTCAACTCAAAATAAGAGAAGGTGGATATTATCGAGTATAGACTCACCAAAAGTTCATCTCTTTGTTTACGACATGACTTCCTTGGAATCCATAGTAAAGATGCACACTTTTTCTCGTATTATTACTAATGAAAGGATAACACATTAACACTGCATTGTAATATAGACTCTCTGATGCCTTATTGATTAGTTACACAATAGTAGGACGGCAACGGGACCCGAAATATTATCTTAGCTTATACGATACAATTTCCACTTCTTCCACTATCAAAATCACAATTTCCAGGAATTATGACTGCTGACAACATTATATTAGCCTAATGATTTCGTAATACAGGAGAACCACCATTTCCCCATTGCCTCGTAAATGATAACGCTTTTCCTTTTCTCGCGTGGTCATTAAGATCGAGTGTATCGCTATTATCTAACCTGAACTATGTATTGAAGAGGCACCAGCCCCCAAGCTTCATGTTCACTCTATATCCTATAGCAATGGCTTTTGATATAGCTTCATGTTTGGGACTATTAACGTGACTTGGTTCGAAGAATCTATGATTTGGTTCGTTAGTAGTTATTAATGTTAAGAGCATCATTCAGGCAATTATAGTGCATTGCTTTGCTATATTGTGGCCTTAATGATGTGTACGAAACATTAAAATCCAACATTTGAGAAGAGCACGTATAATGAACTTAGGAGTGTGAATGGCCTGCATGTCCATAACTTGCTGATTCAAGCTTGGGAGGTCTGAGATTCTGAAGTTGAAGTCTGCTTTTAAGGAACATTGCGAAACTCTATATATAAACACATAAATGGCAGAAGACACCAGATTAATTCTGATTCACCAAATTCCATCAATCATTAAATACAGTATCGCGGGAAATGAACTCACCAACAAAGTACAAATTAAGTTTTGGACGGGCTTTTAAAAAATTAATAAGAACTTTTCTCCACCACAAAATTAAGTTTTGGACGGGCTTTTAAAAAATTAATAAGAACTTTTCTCTACCACAAAATTATTTTTTAAAAAAATAAGTACCTGATTATAAAATAAAAATACAATTTTTTAATAGATATAACTTTTTTGATAATTAAAATATAACTTTTTAAGAAGCTTAAATTTGAAGTTTCTAAAAAAATCTTTTAAATAATTTTTTAAGTAGATTTTTCAGATCAATTGATGAATTTATTTTTTAATCTCTTTTGTCCTTATACGTTACACATAATTTCTACAGTATCCACAAACTCATCTTCACATTTATTCAATATAATATTTATTATAAGATTTATATAACATTATTTAACTTTTGTATATATTTTAATATTAGTTTGTAAATAACTTCATTAAATTAAAGTATCTAATATACATATACAAATAAAGCTAATAAAAGAAAATGTTTTGAAACGTGAGAGTAATAAAATATTTTTATTGTGGTAGATGTAAATTGTAATCGACTATTTTCATGCCCTACCCCATTAGCATCTGGCACGCCAAAAATCGTGAATTGACCTTATATACTGTCACAATCTGGGGTTTACCATTTCACCTCACCAAGTACGGTGACTTGTGAAAATGGTGGCTGTCTATGTTTACGTTTCCATCAGTCGATCAATTATAAAACAGTCAACGAGAAGACCTACATAACATATCTTTGAATTGAATTGCCACCTGATATATGTTAATTATTGAAATATAAAGTGAAAGTTTGTCTCACATCGGAGAAAGAGAGAAAAGAAGACTAGCATATAAATTTAGTGAGCTACTTTACCTATCATCAATTGGTTTTATGATGGAACCTCATTTAGACTTGTATGTGGTCTAACTTTTCTTCTCGTATGGACCCTTAGGCTCATTATAAATTCTAACATGGTATCAGAGCAGGTTGCTCTTATATTAATCGTTAACCCCTCGAAATGATAGATTATGTCACGTATTAGACCTACACGTAAGGGGGGTGTGTTGAAATATAAAGTGAGAGTTTGTCCCACATTGAAAAAAAAAAGAAAAGAAGACTAGTATATAAGTCTAGTGAGCTACTCCACCTATCACCAATTAATTTTAGAATGAAACTTCACTTAGACTTGTATGTGATCTAACTTTCCTTCTCGTATGAGCCTGTGGGTTCATTATAAATTCTAACATTAATTTAGCTTATTATTATATAAAGAGAAAACACAATAATGTCATTATCGTCTTAGGACGTAGCCCCTTGACAAACGTTTTTGGAATGTTGCGTATAATCCCAGATTTTCCAGTAATACCCCTAATTTATTTAAGCACGAAAATCATTCCCAAAAGCTAAACAAAATCGGCTTACGTTTGTGCCAGCGAATTTGACTAAAAGGATGAGATTTTATTCCACTTTTGAGGTAAAATTGAATTATCGTGTGGGTCAGCATTTTAATGCGGTTATGTCATATGCCAACTTTATGCAGAAAAATACACCCACTAAATTCCAAACCTATGATAATATAAATGTAATTATGTTCGAAATATTTCAGACGAGTAATAAATAACAATGATACTCTGAATAACTCTCTTAAATGTCATTGTCGAGATTCTCGTGAGCCTCATTGATTTTGAATTTGATCAATGTCTGTGACCACCTAACAAAGCACGTAAAATTTCAATTCTCATTTACTACTGGCGGCCACATTATCAACCATGCGCCCTCGCTCTACTAGATCAGTCCTTTCACGCAAGGTCGATATAAATATTCTCTAAATTACATATTTATCCTCAATAGAAGTTGCCTGTCGAACCCAAATCCACTTGTAGACGTCGGGTTAAAGTACGGGCAGAACTGTCCCACTAAAAATTCTGCCTTGAACTCACAAGTCACAAGTAAACGAATTACTACTTTCTTGTTACACACAAAACGGCGGCGTTGCAGCAACGCTTGCATGATCTCTACAACTCAGTACTTTAAGCAGACCACACGAGCTCTTGCCCGAATTTCCGATAACCGGAGGCTTACCGTGAGAGTCCGGAGGCGGTGGGAACATAACGAACGGATTCAGATTGAGCTGCCGGCTTTTTATATCTCTGAGCTCCATCTCTGAGTGGGACCTCATGCTTCCAAACATTAACATATACCATCTAGGCTTCGCCGTTCTTCTCCCAAGTGCATCGCTGGATCTTCCAACACTCTTCACCGATAAGTACCGTTCAAAGGGAGATGCCGATGAGTTGCTGTTGCTGTAAAACCTGTCTAGGACGTGATAATTCAGCGACCGACTAGTTCTCATGAACCTTGGGTTGGTGGAGATACTATTTGAGCGAGTTACACGAATCTGCAACCCTGATAAGGACTCAGATCGGCGACTACGAAAGTTCTTTTCTTTTTTATCATCTTCAGCGTGAGGTGCGTTGGCATATCCTGGACGGGTCTGTGCTTTGAAGGGCATGAGCTTGCCGCAGGAAATAATGTCTTCAGCTGGTGACATATGTGAATTGCGGTCCCCGAGAAACTCGAAGAAGAAGTCATGTGGCTCTGACGATGATCCTCTAGGTGTTGTTGCAGTGTTTTTCGTGTCCTTGTTGTTGTCCAGGGCCAGGCCGGAAAAAGAAAGCGAGTCGAGAGAACCGTCGCTGTGATGATCACCATCACCGTCGATTTCTTCTATTTCCTCCTGTGGGTGGTCGTGAAGGAGATCGATATTAGAGTGTTCTTCACCTTTCAACATTGACAAATTACTTATGGGGGCTAGAGAGAAAGACCAATGAAATGAAATTTTGTGAGAGAGAGGAAAGATTTTGATTTTGATCTACGCAATGTAAAATTATTCTAAGTTTTATAGGAGTTAGGATTTGGACATGATTTCTATCTTTTTTTTTTTACCTCCACATGTTTTGTTAATTTCCTATTTCGGGACGACGCTTTCTAAGATGGTAGGAGGATATTTAGAAATAGAAAACGATAATAAAAGTAATTAGGTAGGGTCTTAAATATTTGTATATTCCATTCTCAATTTTGCTTCGTATTGCTATATGAGAAAATCTTTGTGACTGGCCAAAGGGTGAGTAACTAAATTTTAATTTATAGTAACATCTGAGACATTTTGGAGATTTCAGAAAAACTTGAGGCTTTGATAAAAAAGATAAAAGTTACCAAATGGTACGGCTTGATGGCATGACTGAGACCATTGTAGAAAAGATAAGATAGAGCTAAAAAAAGGAGCAAGTCATAGAAAAAGGCCAAACCAAGGACGAGATCACGGTGGGTGGGCAAGCAAAAAGGTTGGAGAAGCTACGGTAGCTAGCAAGCGTCAAATTGAGTTTGTATTCCCTTTTGCTGCCACTTTATGCCAGAGTCGTGTACTCATGATGCTGGTTCCCTTTTTTTTTTTAAGAAAAAATTAAAATAAAACAAACTCGCAGACTCGCTGTGCCTAACGTAGGGTGCGAGGATACATCATGCCATGCATATCATGAGTGAGAACGTCTTGACTAGTCTCCGAAGGATCTCATAGGTAATGCAAGCCAGGACTCGCCCGATAGGCTAATGCGCCTAGTCTATCTGCACATTGATTGCCTTCCCGATAGATATGTTGAAATTGAACCTCCCACTTCCGGTGAACTAAATCTCGTATACTTGTCACCAAAGGAAAAAGGGTCAGATAACAGACTTTGTGGGGCGGAAAGGATATTAATTACCTCCAGGGAGTCCACCTTGACTATTACTTGGCGATATCCATGGTCCCATACCAAGGAAATGTCTGAGTGGACTCTCCATAATTCCGTTTCCAAAGATGCTTCTGTGCCTAAATTGTGGAGAAACCCTCCACACCAATATCCAGCAGTGGACCGGAAGAGACCACCAGCTGCTGCTAGGTGGGATCCTAGTCTTACGGTGCCATCCGTGTTGATCTTGAGCCATCCCTCTATCAGGGGGCTTCATTGCACAGCAGCGCCCAAAGGAGGGCTCTACAATTGGAAAACCTGAGATTCCACCGTGGTCGCCCGGAGAATCCAACCAACATAATCCATAACAATGCGGATCCCATCCACAGGTCAAACGAAGATTGAATCAAAGACGCTATTATTATGTCATTTTCATAAGAACCAGCATGCTACACCAAAGATGGTCGCCCAATTATGCTAATTGAGTGTGGGTGGAGGTTGGAGGTTGCTAATAAACCACGAGATCTCGTCCGTGGGGGAGAGGATCCTAGCTTGGCAATTGACTAGAAATTGATGCCAGAAAGATCTTACTCGTGGTTATTGTAAAAGACTATCATCTTGTGGGTTCAGTCCTATTTTGACGGCTTTATGATTTACGAAAATAACGAGCAAGAAAATATAATGGAATAATCTCTTTTCGGAGATACACTATTGTGTAAAATGTTGCCCGTAACTTATACGAATATATAGATTAATCATATAATTATCTGTAAATATATGAAAATACACAATCATACGTGAACATCATAAAATTATTGTATATGTTTGCGAGTGAGGCGATGCTAAAAAGATGCACAATTACTTATAAAATTATATAAATAATCTAGAAAATTTTATTTTGTGATATAAGAGAGAAAAAGATAAAGTTTTAGTAATAAGTACGCCCATAACGTCCAAAAGTAAAAGTAAATAAAAATAGATCAATTTTTTATTCTCATATTACTTTGTTATTGTGAAGTTAAGAGTTATTTTTTTTGTCGTTGATATTTTAAAGAAATGTTGTCTCCTAATATATGTTTAACTCTTAAACCTTAATTGGTTGTACTATAACATTTTAAAACTTAGTTCACATCTTATGATTATATAAAATATAATTATTACATAAGATGTATGAAATTACACTAAGTTTGAATAAAATATTTTAAATTATTTATCAAATAAAAATAGTTACAAATTTGTTATAAATAAAATATAATTTTTAAACATTTTATTGAATATAAATTAATTTAATAATTTATGATAAATTTTAAATAATAAAATATTTATTTAAACATTAATTTAATATCTAACTAAGAATTATCATCTTTTTCTATAATAACTGAAATATGATAAGTAAATAAAGATCTAAACACTAATTTTCTATTATTTCAATAATTATATTAGTAACAAATTATTATAAAATGACCTAAATTTTATTTATAAATATAAGTTTGAATAATTTTTTTAAACTTAAGCCTTATTCATACGAATTTTTAACTTGATTTTTAAATTTAAACCTAATTGATAGATTAACAATTAAAGATTTTTAATTTTTAAACCTTAACAAATCAAATATATGAACTCGATTTAGGAGGAAAATAATATACGAAATAGAATCTGGTTAGGTCGGCTGTGCTAAGCCCAGGGCCCAAGTCCACACGTCCACGACCCAAACACAAGTCTACACGTCTACGACTCCTCCGCAGGTGTTAGTCTCCCATGCAAACGTAAAGACCTAGGTAAAAACTTAAACCTAGCGTTTATTTCATATATAAGGTACTATTCAGCTATGAAAGAGGTACGTGATCATAACCCTAATTTTCTCTACTCACTGCGATCCCACTCTCACAAAAAGACTAACTTAAGTGTCGGAGGGGCTTGCCGGATACCAACCCCCGGCGTGTCTTCATTGTTTTGCAGGTGCTTTAAAGCTAATATCAACTAGTTTCATGGATCCAAGCAGCAACGCGCAACCTCATCAGAATCAGGCTGAACCAATTGACGCCCACCGTGGGGCTCGACATCAAGGTACTACGTCCAGAAATCCGCAAATCAATCAGGCAGCAGCAGCTAACCCTGATATAGCCGCCGTCACGGCGCTGGCGTTACAACGGATGGGTTTGCAGTTACCTGCCACCCTGCCGCCGACACATCGCCCGGATGATCAACCGCAACTTCTAAACTTAGAACAAGAAGAACAGAGCGCGGCCTTGGAAGATAACGTTGGAACCAACATGCGCCAGAATCTTCAGCACCTCTCAGATGCAGATCCCGCCTAAAGCCCCACTCAAATCTCGCCACCCAATCCATCGATCCCGCCATTACATTCGATCGACCTGTCATGTCGCTATAGCCG
>JANVCQ010000008.1:1014578-1031233 GCA_025531925.1 Erythroxylum plowmanianum | reverse complement strand
ACTCACTGCGATCCCACCCTCACAAAAAGACTAACTTGAGCGTCGGAGGGGCTTGCCGGACACCAACCCCCGGCGTGCCTTCATTGTTTTGCAGATGCTTTAGAGCTAATATCAACTAGTTTCATGGATCCAAGCAGCAACGCGCAACCTCATCAGAATCAGGCTGAACCAGAATCAATCTTATTAGTTATTTCCGATGGATCAGATATGAAATCAACCTACTTACAAATCCTTCGATCGCAAAAAAAGGAGAGAAATCGAGGTGGAATAATTTGTATAATTCTATTTTGTCTAATTCTGTCCATTGTTGTTTCTGCTTAAATTTTAAGCAACTTACTCACTTAAACATAACTATATATATATATATACATATATATACACACACATATATATATATATATATATTTTATGTTCTTGTCATTTTAATTTTACTATTATTATTTTAATAAAAATTAAATTAAATTATAATTATGTTACTATTGATTTTATTAAAATGATAAAAAAACAAAAATTTTCATTTTTATTATTTTAAACTAAAAATAAAAATAAAAATATTAAAAACAAATTTAATGTGTGACAAAATTTTCCATTTTTGTTTTTAAATATTTTAATTTTAATTTTCAAATAAAATTTTAAGATAAAATTTTATATTTTAAAATTTTATTAATTTATTAAAATTGTTTAATTAATTTATAAATTATAGAAAAATATTAAATTAAATTAAAAAATTATTAATGTTGTTGTTATTATTATTATTATATTAGCAGGTATGCATATTAATGAGATATTAAACATCTTGTATATGTATGATAAAGTTTTTTTCTACGATGCTTGTGAAATGCAAATAAATTATACAATATATTATATATGTAGAATAATTTATTTTGATTTTAACAACTTATTTTAATTGATTAATTTGCTAAAATTGTTTAATTAATTTATAAATTATAGAAAAATATTAAATTAAATAAAAATTGATCAATTTATTATTATTATTATTATTATTTGTTATACGTTTTTAATTAGATTTATAAACTTAGTTTTTTTATAAAGATAAACATTTAATTTATAAATTCTTTTGAAAATATTCAAAAAAATGCTTAAATATAATACTTACGTCCTTATAATTATTTTAAAACATGTCCTTATAAGTCATTTTATACGTAAATAACTAATATTAAATAGCTAATAATTTTTAATAAATAGCTGATGTTATTTGCTGAGTTGTTTAGTACTAGCTGTTTATGTATAAAATTTTATAATTTATAAATTAACTAAACAATTTTAGTAAATTAATCAATTAAAATAAGTTGTTGAAATTAAAATAAATAATTCCACATGTATAATATCTTGTATAATTTATTTCCATTTCACAAGCATTATTTGTAAAAAAACTTTATCATAAATATACAAAATGTTTAATTGCACTAATATGCATGTGGGTTAATATAATAATAATAATAATAAATAAATTATAATTTTAAATTTGATCTAGTATTTTTCTATAATTTATAAATTAATTAAACAATTTTAATAAATTAATCAATTCGTAAAATTTAAATTTTTATCTTAATTTTTTTAAAATAATAAAAATAAAAAATGACTTAAGTGACCCAAATACAAATCTATTAATTTTATTTTTTACTGTTTTATCATTTTAATTTTAAATTTTTATAAAATTAATAGTCGCTTATTTAAAATTAAAACTAAAATCATTTTTTTATTAAACTTATAATTAAAATTAAAATAATAAAAGATAATAAAAACTCACATCATCACGCCTATGTCAAAAAAAATTTATAACACGGGCGTGCTACAAGTGAATGCTCGTGCATGTAAGTCAAAGCCACGAGTAGAAGTTAAGTCATAACTTAATTTGCACAATCTTTAAACAACGACATTTTATTTACTAAGCAGAGTTAGACAAAGTAAGATCTCGAGTTGGAGAATTCAGTAAACGTATTATTTTTCTTACATTCCTAATTTAACTTTTTTTTATACAAAGGAATAAAAACAAAGTCTAAATAGTTGACTTTAGGGTTAAAAACCTCACATATATTCTCAAAGAAGATAGCAAAATATTCCGAATGAGGAGACTGCAAACTAATAAATCCAAAGCTAAAAGAAACTGCAACAGAAGCCAACCAATCGACACAATAATTTTCTTCACGAAACACATGACGAATACCAACTACCCAAGATTTAGCTAATAGAATATAAATAGCTTTTACCAAGGAAGTAGTATAGGAAGACATTGATCATGAGGAGGAAAGAATGTTAATGACTATAAAGGAATCAACTTCTAGCTCAACTTTCTGATAATCCAAATCTCAAGTCAGATTCAACCTCGATTAAACATAACCCAGCATCCAGAGGCAAGCAAAAGCCAATATGATGAACGAACCCTCCTAATCAAACACCAAAACTATCGCGAAAGAGACTATCGGCAGAAGCAGTTCGACTTGACGTTTACTTCACCCCATCTGTGTTCAACCTTATCCATCCCTCACTTGAATTGGGCCAATCAATACGCCTAAAGCTATTAGCGCCATGACCAACAGCAGCTGGAGAAGTATCCGTACGCAACCCAAGCCGTATAATCGAGAATAATAGTTTTGGTAATAACTAGCCAGGAGAATTCATCATCAAACAAACTTTTATTTCGCTAAAACCACAAAAATTAGCAGGAAAGCCTAAAAATAATTGACCATCTTAAACGTCTAACCTCTACGTATTGGTTTAACCTCTATGTATTGTAGTGATAAGACTAAAGAAATCACCAAGGCTTTAAATCAGAAATAATGATAAGCGTGTCGGTCAAACCCTGAACCCTAGCTCGTCCCCCCAGAAAAAGTAAAATTTTTCTGAGGGAATTTCATGAATTGCTGCACCGCATTCACAGTACAGACAGAGTAACATTCTTTTTAGTAAGATTAGGTTCAGAAGCTTATCATCTGCAAAGTGAAGAAGAAAGAGACCTACCTCTCAAGAGCGAGGAGCGTGTATCGCACGTTTCCATTTCTTTTTTTTCTTAATTATTTAACAATAAAGCAAAAAACATAGTTTCAAGATGAAACCAGAAACTCTTCTTCCCGCCAACAAATGCACAACTGGTTGCCCAATCCTCGACCAGTGTCTTGCCGGAGGAATCCCCTGCAACTCCGTCACCGAAATCGTCGCAGAGAGTGGATCAGGCAAGACCCAATTCTGCCTCCAACTATCCCTCTGCGCCCAGCTCCCCACCTCTCTTGGTGGCTTATCCTCCTCTTGTTTGTACCTCCACACCGAGTTTCCTTTCCCTTTCCGCCGTCTCCGTCAACTCTCCGTCTCCTTTCGCTCTCTTTACCGTCAAGTCTTCGTCGATTCTTCTGATCCTTGTGACAATGTATTTGTACATAGCCTTCCGTCTGTAGACGAACTGCTTGATATATTGCCCAAGTTGGAATCTTTTCTTGTCAAGTCAAAATCCCAATTGCCTGTTGGGCTGATTGTGATTGATTCGATCGCAGCGTTGTTTAGATCAGAGTTTGAGAACACGCCGGGTGATCTCAAGAAGCGGTCTGCCCTGTTCTTTAAGATATCTGGGATGTTGAAGATGTTAGCGAGGAAATTCAATTTGGCAGTGGCAGTGACTAATCAGGTTGTGGATTTTGTGGGGTCTGATAACGGAGTAAATGGGGCTAGGGTTGGGAATTTGGGGTGTCTGTATTCATCCGGGAGGAGGGTTTGTCCTGCGTTAGGATTGGCATGGGCGAATTGCGTGAATTCAAGGCTGTTCTTGTCGAGAGACGATAATGGTGTGATGGAAGGTGATGTGGGTGAAGGTGGTTTTGTCTGTAGAGAAACAAAGAGGCGTCTTCATGTTGTGTTTGCCCCTCATTTGCCACCTTCTTCATGTGAGTTTGTAATTAGAAATGATGGGGTTTCTGGAGTTGATAGATAATGTTCTGTTTCAATTCAAGATCACTATTTTGGCTTAAGTCTCCAGTTATTTATTTTTGAAGGTCTCATTCTCAAATGAAAGATAGTCCTACTATTCATTTCTTTCTCATTGTTTTCTACGTTTAAGTTTTGCTTTCCATCGACTGCTTTTTTCGATAGATCGTTCATAACCAGTGTTTTACACGGTGATCGTCCATGATTAGAACTGGCATTTACATCTGTTCGTAGCAAAGATTGTCCAGCGTGGAAAATAGATTCATCCTAGAGTCCATTTCCATCGAAGAAAGCACAGTGTTCACATACTTCACCTTGTGAGTGGCAAAAATCAATTGAGACTAATAATCACAGGAAGCTACTGGCAAGAGCAGCACAAAATGACTCGAAAGGAGAAACGAATAGTGTTACGATTTGCATGTCATTCACTTTTCGGGTGCTGATACTAATTGCCATAGCAAGTAGATGAATACATATACATTTTCTGTAGCTAAGTCTTGAAACTTATAAGCCTTTATTAGTAGGCTAACCCTCCAAATTCCTTCTGTAATTCCATCTCAACTCTTTTCCTGGAGACAGTTTAGCTTTGAAAATTTCAGACCTCACTGACAATCACCGTCCTCTCTGCATATTTTCTCCATCTTCAAGATGAATACAGAAGGAAAGGCACTGCAAGAAGAAGAATACGATTATATGATTTAGTGAATAGTGCAATACTTTTGGAACCTATTGATCTTGCACTGACTATGCTCAAAAGGTAGGGCCTTCGCCTTCTAACATGTAGCAAGATTAGCACTATATTACATTTCGAGTTCTGCGTGTGACGTGCAATCCAAATCTCTAAATGTTCTTATCACCATATATCGTACAGAACATGCAACTACAACCTATTGTCTTTCCAAAAATTCCATCATGTTTCGGACACAACTCCACAATATTCTAATCATTTGTAAGTGCTAATTTGAGATGAGAAGCACATATATAGCAAGATCATATTTCGACAACTTACCTATTAAAAATATACTTATCAACAAAGCAAGAGCAAATTGGATGGAGCAACTGAGTCGCGGATGTGATGATCCTTGCCACCGCCTTTGAAGAACACCATCCTGCCCCCAAATACATTCCGATTATTAAAAAGAAACATCAGATTCATAGGCATTTATCATTGCAGCCATCAAAAGATGACGGAACTTGAATAGCAGAAGAAAGACCATGTGAAGTACCCTGATCTTAGAAGTATACGTGTCAATCAATAAATGTGTGTGTATGCGCGCGCGCACGTGTTAAACCCAATAAACTCTAATTCAAAAGCAGTCATATCTAAAATGAGGTCAAACTGTTTGTAAAAAAGGGTTTGTGTATCAGAAGGAGAACTAATTGAGTCTCTGTACACAAAGTCGGGTAGATTAAAGGTTACAAATGTTAAACAGGTTATCCTCGCAAAGACGATTAATACTTATAATCTCTGAAAGCGCCCTCCTTTTTGTTCAAACTATGAACAACTTTTATAATGCATTCCTCAGAAAATTAATCTTGCCTGGCTAAATGCAAATTTGCCCCCCTTTGTTTGAGGATGTTCTGCACATCTTTGCTTCCAGAATAGAGGCTTGGACCCTTTTTCTTTCGGTGTGGCCTCAGTTACTGGCAACAAATTGTTCTTCTGTTCATCTGCATCGGCAACTACAACCTTTAGAGCACCAAAGTTATGTGAACTCCAAGCTCTCCTGGTGCCTATTGCCTTATCAGTATGACCGGTCATATCATCTCTCATTGTTGGACTATCCTTCGGTTCGATATCAATAATAACTTCACCACTTCTATTACAACTGCTAAAATCAATTCTGTCATCTTCAACAGAAGTATCTCTACTACATAAAGCACTATGAGTGCAGTCAATGTCCTTTCTCCTGGGAATGGTTTCTGGCAGAGAATGTTTCTTGGAGGATCTGTAAAGGGCGGAACTATCTGCAACAGACTCTGAAGTTTGGGAAGTGCCAGAGAGAAACATGGCTAAATCATCACACTCCTCTTTATCAAGATTTACCCATCTATGAGGTTGCTTTCCTTCCTCACTCAAAGTTTCCCTTAATGATGTTTCAACACACAATATTTGATTCTCAATGGCAGCAATAAATTGTTTATGTCTAGATGCTGTAATATCGTCAGAACGATGTCCGTGACTCAACCTTACAGCCTTCTCGAACTCCTCCAACTGTTACATTATCCAAAGTTGAGTTATTAGTAGTAGGTTGCATGGAAAACCTGCAAATTTTTTACTAAATTTTATTATGCTAGTAAAATAAACATGAAAGGAAAAGAAAGATTTCGTGATCCTACTAATTGCTACCAATGAAAAATAACTCATGGAAGAGGAAGTTCATTATCTTCACTTCACAAGGTTTCTCATAGGAAAAGAAAAATGTAGTCTTAATAACAAACCTCAAAAAGACAACAGGATGAAGGTACTAAATGTTGGGGATATGGGGCATACCTGCCATTTTGCGGTACCTAATGCAATTTGCAGGTCTCTAGAGAGTTCATCTAAATCAGCTTTTGATCCCTCTCTCTTCTCTTTTATCCACATCCTGAACGTCGACTCCATTCTGTTCAATCAAAAACAATGAGAGTTTCTTCCAATATCAACTAACCAGAAGTAACTTTAAAATAGTAAAAGAATTTTAAGCCTCTATCGAACAGGAGAAGACATCAAATATATGTTTAGACAATTTGTGAGAAAGTATTCCAAACGCTAGATTAGGATGATTTAAAAGCATCTACTTCACGGAACCAGTTTTGATTCTATAACTTCAAACGCTGGAAGCAGCCAGCCTCTCAAGAACAAACAATGAAGGGGTCAGAATTGCAGATTTGAATATTAAAAACTTGAACATAAATACCTTATCAATCGAAACTGCCGGAACCAACAACATAACAAACCCACATGATAAAACTGTTAAACCAAAAATACCAAACAGCGTCCTAAAGTCCCCATAGGCAAACATATTTTGACAAGACAACCAAGTTTCAGAAATCTAGGAACCAAACAAACACACATGCAACTTCTTCAACACAAGGAAGACACGAAACATACATATCAGCAGACTCTTGGACCTCTTCAGCTGCAGAAAAGAAGGCATCTTTTTGCCACAAGTCGAAACTGTTCGCTACCATCATCTTCGCTAATTAACAAGAAACAGGCTTTAAGATAGACAAACTCTAACCAAACCAAACCAAACGCAAACCCAAAAACTATAACTTTACGCTCTTCTCTTCTCCTTCTACAACAAAGGGTGCTCTTTCATCTGCTCTTCTCCTCTCCTTCTCTTCTGCACCTGAGAAGGAGAAGAGGAAGAAGCAAAGAATGGAGGAAAGAGAAAGCAAACAAAGACGGGATACAACCAGACGAAAGTGAGGTTTTAAGCGATTCTCTTTCTTTATTTTATTTTTAATTCACTTCCTTTGTCGCGTGGTCCTTATTTATTAATTATATTATTTTATCGTCCCTAATTTTTGTTTTCTCTTTTTTCCCTTTTCCTCTGAAAAATAAGATAAAGAGTGGTTCCATCTTCTGTGTACACTTCTAACTCTACTCTAGGTCCACACCAATAAAAGCTCGCCACGCCGTCATTTTAGCTGACGTGGGGCCGCATTCATTGCTGGGATATGCAAGAGAACGTGGTCTTATCTGCTGTCGGTAGACCTGAAAAGTGAGGGTCAGAATACGGCGGCGCAGCTCAGCCAATGCATCTTTCTTTAGTCATGGACCGGCAACAAAGACTGTGGAATATTAAGATAATGATGATTATGAGATAATGAGACTCTGTTAATTCCAGTTATAACTATTATCTATAAAAATAAATAAAACTAGGATAGCTATGAAAACGGGAAAAGCAAGGAACCTACCTAACAATGTCCTAGTCATAACCTCACTTAACCACCGCTTTTACCCAACGCCTTCCATTATCTATCTTATCGTATGGTAGCTGTTGTTGTCTTTATTAGTCATGGTTACAGTCCAGGCTGGTTTGATCCCTCACAAGACCCCAATTCAGCGTGAAATATAATAGATTTTTACGGACAGTCGGCAAGTTGGACCTACTACGACTACTAGAGATGTTTCAAATATGTGTACCATTTGTTTTATCATTTCCTATGTCCCATCAGCCACATGGAAATGGTCTGTATGATTTCATTCTCATATGCAGCCATTCCTGACAGTGAATTGGTTGCTTCCTTTCATATCATACATGTATTAGAAACTACATCAAAGTTGGTGAGAAGGCACATTAGACACACTCAAAAGCAACAACGTTCGTGCTGTTTTTATGGCCACTAATTGTGCCTTTCCTAGTCCTTCACTGCCACCAATACCAAGATTAGACCTCCTGCAAAATGCCACTAATCAAAAAGGAATATGAATGATGCGAAGAATAGCACCAAGAACAGAATTTCTCTTATTAAATTAAGATTCCTGCTTTGTGCCCGTTTACGTCCTATAAAAAAAGTTTGGAACTTTCTCGATATTGGGAGATGCCTACATGGGCATATAACTGATATGAAAGCTTAATCATCCAACTAAAGTGATGGCTCTGTTGCCTACGGGGGAAGTCAGCTTCCAGGAGGCGAAGCGGACAAAAATACTTCATAAATAGCTGATGGGTCTGCTCACTCTTCAGCTATGCATTTGGACAATTCATTTTGCACCAACTTAATCCCCGTGTCACATGCTGTCAAAACTGAAGATACAATCTTTCTTTGCAGATTCTTATACTGCACGGCCAGAAACACATCCCACCTGGTATTTTCTCTGCAACGAGAACATTGAAGCCCTCTGCAATCAGTAAAAATTTCCCACTAAATGTTTATTAATGAATTCTTGATGGAGAATGGTTTACCTGTCAACAAGAACGGTATCACCAAGGTTTTCCATCATGTCGCTGAAGGTTGCGTGAAGGTCTTGCAGAACTTCCATTTCAATTTCCAAGTTTAGTTGTGTCTAAAAGTTAAGAAGAAAATAGAAAATTCGTCACAAATTTGAAGTGTTTAGCTTAGAAAAAGAAAAGAAAAGATAGCAGCATTCACAGTGGTAGTAAAACTAATCAACCCTGTAAAAGAAAAGGAGTGCCAACTGGAACGTGAATTGTTGAAGGAAAATTACATCTTTCTTATTGTGTGTAGGACTGCGAGCTTTCCGAAGATAATCTAGTAATGGAGGAGGCAACCCATAATGGAATATATTATGATTGTTTGACAGCCATGTACCCCGCACCATGTGAGCAGTCCCGCAAGACTGAGGACAATCTTCAATACGTCCAGCCTCACCAGCATCAATATCTGCACGAAAACATGGTCTCATGGAATTCTAGTAACCAGCAAAGACTCTATCTTGTGTTTGGAGATATTACACGAGCCACAGGTATCACTCATGAATGATAGCAGAAGACTTAAACTTGCCAAAAAGAACTACCGACAAGATTCAAGGAAGCAAAATGTTCCAGTCTGCCTCAACTTTTCTAACAAGTTTTAAGTCTTGTTCTTGCTGAACAATCCTCCACACAGCCGACAAAGCCTGTTCCATTTTGCACTCTTCGATTGAGTTCAATATAACACCAGGTTAACACACCATTGAGTGAATAAAGCTACAACATTTTCTAAGATACCAAAAGTATTTACATATATGTCGCCCAATGTAATATAAACCAGATTGTGACATGCATGTGCACATTATTTGAGGTCTTTTAATTTGAGAACTCATCAAGATTTTCTGTCATGAGATATTTCATAAAACAGGAATAAATATACACAAAGCATACCCAACGGGATTACATCATACGGGTTGTCTCCTTCTGGTAAGAAACCATAGAATGTGATTAGATGTGAACTAGAGAAGTTCCCATAGCTAAGGCATAATTGCTCTCCAACACAACAAGGCCTTGACAGTGGGAATTTCAAGGTACTTGTTCGAGGATCTACCTTGCCATAATGGACAACATGTGGATGGAGCTGTGAATAAATGATAAATATAAGAATATATAATGGTTCCTGAACAGACTGATCAAAAAATTAAAAGAAAGTCAAACTGGATAGACCTTGAGTCTATATTCTATGCACAACTATATTTATTACAATGTGATTATATTCCCCTTAAGAACTGCAGTCTTTGATATAATTAGTTCACCAAATCAGTTAAAACCTGTCTTATTAGGGTTTAGGATTTAAGGTTACCACCCAGTTTCCATGTAAATCCCAACAAGAGAAGCAAGAACATCAAATATCTAGGATACTCATCTTAACCATGAGTATGGATGTAGTTAAAAAGATGTGAGCAGACACAATGGACTACACAATGAAGCTGATTCTAAATGCAAACAAATGCCTAGAGGGTTATGTTGGATTGTGAAAACAGTAAAATGTCATACGTTTACATCCCTTATATTTGGCTAAGACATCCAATTTTGCATGATTGGCTTTGCACAGGAAAGGGAAAAGCAAAGGTATAATGGCTTACCGAATGATTAAGAAAGCCTGCAACAGGAACTAAGCAAGTCCTCAGCTTGCCATCAGCAAACATGACTTTCATGCTATTAGAGTACCAGAGTTCACAAGCCCATATAAACTGCTCCCATCTGTACAGCTCTGGAGGAAATACATCAGGATGATTATTGCACAGTGCAGGAATCAGCTCATCATATTGACTACGCAAATGCTGTGAAAATTTGAGAACACAAATAGATCAGATTTAGGTGTTGACTTTCTGTTAGACTCTATATGTTTACATATACAAGCTGAGGAAGTTTCAGTTAAGGGCATGCTTAATAAACAATCAACAATTTTATTATTTCTCATTGCAAAAGAAAAGCATTAAACATTTTCATTATAATGCAAGTCATTACTCTTACTCATAAGTATTTAAAAGAGCAGGTATCCTCTTAGTCTCAACTTCATATCAACAAGAACAAGATTGCCACCTCCCAGGCAAAAAAAATTTTAGATATGGAAAACGAAACGGGTGGCAGCTGTGGTAATATTATTACTTCCCTACCACCATCCGTGGTCATTAAAAAGAACGATGTTTGGCTTGTCCAAAGTAAGTAAAATTCAGAGACCAAGAGAAAATATCGAGAATATTAAATACAAAACCAACAAAAAGTGTGGCCTAATAACCTCTTTTGCTTCAATTATCTCCTCTAAGAGCAAGGTTCCATCCAAAGCCATGATGGCATCAACTCCAAAGCTAAGACCTGGAAAAGTTCAAAGAAATAAGAGAATGGAAGCCAACTAAACAGTATACCTTCCGAAGATCAGGAAAACTTAAAAAAATGTCCTTGTCATGAGAATCCTTAAGCTTGGACTGTGACTCAGATCAGAAATGCTTTTACGAAACAGGGAGACTTGTGCTCTAGAGAGAACCTTTTTTGGCTATTACTTAACAGATAAGTAATTGTTACTTAAAGAAGATGATTTTTATCAATTTAACAAGGGAACGCTAGTTGTCATTGAGGATAGAGAGTGTAAGAAGTCCAGTGTCCATGGTTGTTTATTGCATGCCAAGTTCTTCTATCAAATTCAAATATCAACCTCAAGGAAGAATTATCAGTATAATTCCACTTCATGATGCTACATGTAAGGAACTAGAGAATCATGTTAAAGCAAGTTATACCTGATAAAGTATATCATAGCATGATGACACACCTGTGTTAAATTCCTTTGGTAGTGTGTCAAAGTAGATCTTGAATTTTGAATTACAGTGGTGCCTCTCCTTCATGCTCCACAATAATAGCATAGTCTCAGTTGATATCCCATCAATCTGCTCTAATAGATGATGCTGCAAAGAAACCAGGCAAAGAGCTAAGGATATTGAAATACAATCTGTGGACTTGCAGTTTTTTTTTAAGTGCTGACATACAATCATATCATGTCTCCTTTGAGGGCAATCACCTTAATATTTTCTTAGTTGAGCTTCTACACATTCCCTCATACATATGGTAACAAAACTTGTGTATGTTAATTAGCAAGGCACCTAAAACCATTTCCATCAAACAAGATGCAATAAGATTTATGTCTTTAAGCTATCTCTATGTAATCGATGCAACAGAAGATATTGTGGACTTCTCATGATAATAGCTTAATTAAATATACAAACAAACTAAAACAACTAATTTAACTCTACAAAACTTTCTCAATGCTATAATTTTGAAGGTTGATATATCAGATTAATTTCTCACATCCTATATATCAGGTAAGTCTCTCAAATAGATGGTTTAGTTCTTCCTTACGTTCTCTGAAGATATTCTCTTCAAGCTTGTAAACAGTATGTATTTAAAATTACAACTGTAAAGCACTTTTGTGATGGTAGATAATGATACTAACCACGTCAGAATTACAGATAAGATCCTCTGAAATGATAATTGACAAAGGAATTTCCAAAGCAATTTCTCCAACTTTCAGATCTTCAGTTGCTATGGCCCCTCTTCCAGCTCCTTCTATACCTAAATGAAGAAGGTATTTATCAAACCGATATATTTTTCATTTTCTTCTAGCATAGAAAGTTGCCCTTCTATTTCTAACCCCTTTTAATATCTATAAGAGTAAAACTAAAATATAACAGTATTTACTTGTTAATTGGCACAGAATGCTTATCTCAAATACTAGAGACTTACAAGCTATCTCCAGTCGTGTTTTTACACCATTCTGTTCTCCCCATTCTAGTAAACATTTTTCTTTATCGCACTTGTAGCTTCTATCAAATGAAATCTCCAATTTCCTCTTTTCCACCAACTTCCCAATCCTGTAAATGATCGCATCTTGTAAAGCTTGCAAGGGATTTTTGTCCAAGCACGTTTTACCAGAGATTGAACTTTTAACGAGTGAAAGGACAGAATTGAGAGCTTCCACCTCATTTCTGGCGCTCCAAAATTCAACTGATGAACATTCGTTCTCCCCAAAATAAAGTTCTATCTGCACTCCAAAAGGCACAAAAGAATGAGCCACTGACATAGTAAGCTCACAAAACCAACGGAAGCTGCAATCCTCTGTTGTTTAAAGAATTTATACCAAAAAACGTTGCATCATAAGCAGATGGAAAATAGCAATTGAACCCACTAGTAGGATCCTTTTCCATGTTTCAGCACTTTCTCACATTTCTGCACAGTAATGAAATATAGACAACAGAAGAAGTTGCATTCCTATTACCTCATCTAAATTTATGATTCTTGCTATCAGGAGCATCTTTCCCAAACTGATAGCAATTTGATCAGAAGATGATGAGCCCTCAATCTCTATTTTCTCCCGGATGTCAAAGCCCCTACTCTGCAGTAAATCCTACTCAAAGGAAAAGTACAAAAAAGAATTAGCCAAGAAAAGAAAACAAAAGAACAATTAAGTAATTTGATCTCAAGTATTAGATCTTAAGATAATATGCATATGTTTTTAGACAACTGTATTTTCTTGCATGTTTCACCTCTTGAAGCTGAAACATTCTACAACTATAACTCTGCAGAAAAACAAAAATTACACAAGTAACAGGTAATTTACTGAAATACAAATTTGCCAAACAATACCATATTTCGTCAATTCATTACCCTAGCACATTTTTAATGAAGAACTAGAAAGAAACGTTACAAGTTAATTTTCTCAAGTCTCACCTTCTTTTGATCAAAAAAGGAGTCATCTTCAGAGAGTTCAATAACTATTATACAAGTGCCGCCAGTCATTATGTTCTCATCTGTGGAACGTAGCTGTAATGAACAAAAGAAGCTTTCTCTGGTTAGATTCTTATTTCCTTCTATTGCAAAACCGGAAGCAAATCATAATTATGTCATGAAGGGTTAAAAACAGAGTTACATAAAACTGAGGGTAATCCACACAAACTTGAGATAGCATTCTGCATAAATGTCCTTCACCGTTTATGTGCAAATCAAAGGACTAGAAGCTTATTCAAGAGCTAAAACATACAAAAACAAATACGCTAGATAAAAGGTTCATATAAGAAATTAAAGGAAGAGGAAATCGCGTTCCACAATGTCCACCTAGTACTACAAATATCTAAAACAACAATCTTGTAGAGATGGTTTCAAGTTTTAATTTTCAATTGTGGCATATAAGCCTAAAAAAAGTGAAAAGAAAAAGCAAGGACGAAAGAGCATGTATCAGTACAATGAAGTTAACCGAGAAGAATAACAGCCTAAGTATGATCCAGTGATAATAGGATATATATACTGATGTTTGAATAAAAAATACTCGAATATTTCTTTCGTTTTACCATGAATTCCTAGGGCCACTAAGCAGGGCAATGAAAAAAACCTCAGATAAGATACAGAACAAAAATGAGAAAAGCAAAAGAAGAATGAAACAAGTACGACAAATTCTGGGTCTACCTTATTCTCCTCCATGGATGAGCTCACCTTTAAGTAAAGGTCGAGTCTTGGAGTTGGTACAAATTAATCGGCAAGCACAAGCAGGAAAGAATGTCTACTTCACTGTTTAGACTGAGACACCTTCATAGTGCCACTGAAACTTGGGCCGGTTCAATTATCAGAACCGACTCAACCGGGTGATATGATAAGGGTTAAGGATATCGATCCGGGTTACGGGTTCCACCCAGTTCGCGCTATTCGGCTGTCAGAGAGAGATCAAGAGACTACGTCGTATTGCACTCTAAAGGGTACTTATGGCATAACTGGAACTTCATAAACTAAACCACATGTTCCAGCATGAGAGCAGTTGAGGAACTAAGTGAAAGACAGTATCCTTATCTTGTTGGCAGGTGAAAGAAGATGGCACTTTGGAGTTCGTTTCTTGGTGGCAGAGTTCACCATTTCTCGACATTGGTGGCAGCGCCGCCATCTTCTCATTCGAGACCATGTCAGAATCCAAGTCCGAGCGTAGTGACTGTTGAAGCAAAGGTTAGAACAAGACAAGACAACAGGATTGCCCGCCACCAGCGTATCAGAAAAAAGGTAACCTTTTTATTCATATAGTGTCCTGCCCATCTGGAGTTTGCAAATTGTTGACTTGTTTTTGTGCTCAAATCATTCGCTGCCGGTGTTGTGCTTGCTATCAACTGATTTTAGTGCGTTTAAGTTTATTAGGATTATCAAATGTTCACAGGCACACCTGAGTCTTGTTTAACTCCGCAATTGAAGCAACTTGCATAGTGGTCGAGTTTTATCTGAAACATTTATTACTAAGAACTCTATAGTCCATTTCCTGTCCTTAGTTCCCCTGATTTTGTGGAGAACACGGTTATTTTGGGCTTTTACAGTCTGTTTAGATGAAATTGTGTCAGCTCCTGCGAAATGTGATGTTTTTGTCTATAAAATGATAAAGCTTGAATCTTTAGGATGTGGGAAAAGAGTTAGGCTCGCCATTATCTTTCAAGCATTGTGTGGTTCAAAATCTGTCATTCAAGCACAACGTGATCCATGGGAAGATTTGTTTTATGTGATTTATTGTTCCAGTGTTGATTGTAGTACATGGGAAGATCGGGAGACATTTCTAACTGTTGAAGGCCTCAATTACGAGATACATATGTCTAGAGACAGTTTAATTTTGGTCTCAAACTACCCATGTGAGAATTTTGAGCCCTATGTAGATGATACAAGTTAGTTTAGAGTCGTGCTCATCATCTCTGAGAAAAATTGACGGCGTCAAGCTTCTTATGTCATATCCTGGATAATATTTTCAAGTTACACGATCACTGGGGAAAAGATTTAATTACTGTGCATCTAATTAATGCAATGACATCCAACGCTTGCTATGTTGGAGTGCTTTTCTTCTTTCTTTGCCTTGAGGGTTGGTAAATATTTGTGTAATATCATCACTTCATCTAAACTGATGATTTCAACTTGACATAAACACAGATTAACCATTTCTGAAGATTATAATTCGTTTAGGTTGAAGGCATTCCAGATAGGCCAAGGTTAAGTATCTTCCGCTCCAACAAGCATCTTTATGTCCAGGTGATTGATGATACAAAGATGCACACTCTTGCTTCAACTTCTACAATGCAGAAGCCTCTCTCAGAAGAGTTTGACTACAGTGCTGGTCCAACCCTGGTAAGCTTGCAAAAGCAACATAAGGATTGCCTGGGCCAGTACTAGGCCAATGTGTTTAGTGTCTGAGATGTCTACTGCATCTGCATATTTTGTTGGCCAACTAGTTAATTGTTCCTTTCTTTCGATGACTTGAGCTTTGTCGGAAACTTTAGTCAGGTAACTCTTAGCTTAGGTTTAACTGTCTTCTGCATCTGATTGGACATTCTCACCAACTTTTTAATGTTCATTTCTTTGTTCCTTTGCTCACCTACTCATCTGATTTCTGCTCATTTATGTTTATGTTCTGAATGCATCATTTTTCACATTAGGATGTAGCTAAGAGGGTTGGTGAACTCATTGCAAAATACTGTTTGGAGAAAGGAATTAGTAAAGTCGCCTTTGATCGAGGTGGATACCCGTATCATGGACGTGTAAAAGCCATTGCTGAAGCAGCACGTGAACATGGTCTTGAGTTCTAGCATCCTTGTTTAGCCACTTCTGAACATTCATTGCTTTTTGTAACAACTTTTATGATAGAGGGCACCAATTTGCGTTGATCGCTATTTGTAATTGTGTTGAACATGCAATATGGAAAGTTTACGGGGAATCTTACTACACTTTTGATGTTGTTGTGATCTTAAATTTTTCTTGGAGATAAGCTGGGATTGATATCATCACTCC
>JANVCQ010000008.1:968554-981078 GCA_025531925.1 Erythroxylum plowmanianum | reverse complement strand
TTGATAGCTTTGTATTAGGCTAGAATTAGGGGATAGATCAGCGTTGTTATCTATATATGTCATGTACATCACGGTACAACAATATAATACAATTTCTCCAAATCTTCATTATTTTACAATTACCTTCTGTTGTGCAAGATGATCCTTCTTTGCTAACTTATTCAGGTGATTTGGTTACAAGTAAAGTTGGTGTGTCTTCTTCTTCTACGGATTTGATTGCTTCCCCTATGTAGGAAACAACTGTTGCTTCTGCTGATCCTGGAGTTGTTACTTCTAATATTCCAGCATCTCTAGTACATACTAGAAGGAGTATTCGAGCTCGACAAAAGCCATCTTGGTTTAGTGATTTTGTATCACATGTAAGCCTCATTTCTCCTTCTTTGCCGTATATTCCTGTGCAGTCCAATACATCCTACACACCTAATACATATCCCTTTATTGTCAATCCTGGTTTTAGCATTGCTTATGTTGATTTTCTGGCCAATGTATCTAAAGTTATAGAACCCACATCTTATTTTCATGCTAGCCAAGATCCTAATTCGGTTTAGGCCATGAATTATGAGTTGGATGCTCTTGAACGAAATGAAACGTGGGAGCTTACTTCTTTGCCCGAAGGAAAAAAGGCTATTGGTTCTAAGTGGGTCTACAAGATCAAGTTGAAGCTTAATGGGGAGGTTGATAGGTTTAAGACCAGGTTAGTGGCCAAGGGGTATAACTAAGTTGCAAGGGTCGATTACAATTACAGTTTCTCACCAATAGCCAAAGTGGTCACCGTGAGGATTCTATTTGCTCTGGTAGCCGCGAAGGATTGGCCTTTGCACCAGCTGGATATTAATAATGCTTTCCTCCATGGATTCTTGGATGAAGAGGTTTATATGATTCCACCTGAAGGATATACTAAGGCGGCTCCAAATGTTGTTTGCAAGTTGCGAAAATCTTTGTATGGCCTTAAGCAGGCTTCTCGGTAGTGGAATACTGAATTAGCTCTCCATCTTCAACATTATGGTTTCCAGCAATCTAAGCATGATCATTGCTTGTTTACTTTCAAGACTGCTACTTGCTTTTTGCTCATCTTGGTATATGTCGATGATATGTTATTGACAGGTGATTTCGAGGAGGAAATACAGAAGGTGAAAACGTTTCTGGATGAAACTTTCACTATCAAAGATTTAATTTATGCAAAGTATTTCTTGGGTCTTGAAATTGCGTGTTCCACCTCCGGTATGTATGTTAATCAAAGAAAATATGTGTTGGATTTGATTGCTTCTGCCGGCTTAATGGGATGTAAACCCGCATCTACACCTTTACAAAAGGGATTACTCTTGGCAATGTCAGATGGTTCTCTCCTTGATGATCCCCAACCGTATACATAGCTGGTTGGGAAGTTGTTATATTTGGGTTATACACGCCCAGATATCACTTTTGCTATTCATCAGTTAAGCCAATTTGTTCAAGCACCCACGGTGATTCATTGGAAGGCAGCTTTACATGTTTTGCGTTATCTAAAGGGTTGTCCATCTTTGGGTTTGTTTTATCCTGCTGGTAACTCTTTTGTTCTTCAGGCATTTGTGATGCAGATTGGGGGGCTTGTCGTGATACTAGACGATCAGTTTTTGGGTTTTGTATTTTTCTGGGTTCCTCTTTGATTTCTTGGAAATCCAAGAAGCAAGCTACTGTGTCTAAATCTTCTGCTGAGACTGAGTATAGGATCATGAGTTCGGTTGTTTGTGAGTTTTTTTGGATCTCTTATATTTTGCAGGATTTTCGGATACCTATTGTTCTTCCTATCTCCTTACGGTATGATAATCAGGCTGCACTCCACATTACTGCTAATCCAGTATTCCATGAGCGGACCAAGCATTTGGATATTGACTGCCATATTGTTCGAGAGCAGCTGAAATAGGGGTTCCTTTCTTTACGTCATACTTCTTCTTCTACACAGCTTGTGGATGTTTGTACTAAGTCTCTTCTGCTTCAACGTTTCACGCTTTTCTCGTCAAGTTGGGCTTGCGTGATTTTTTACAAGCTCCAACTTGAGGAGGGGATGAAGAATTATTTATAACGACGTTAGCTTTTATCATTATCGTTACTGTTAGTTTAGTCGTTAATTAGTAGCTTTTCATTTTCAGCTTAAGCATTGTATATAAGACTGGAGAATACATTTTTTTAGTGAGATAACGAATACACAGAAAGTTCCTTCATTTTGTTGTCTTCCACACGATAGTGGATTTGTTCACTGACGACACATAAATACGTCTCCTCATCCTTCTCCCTGTTGTTCCCAACCATCATCTTCAGGCCCACACACTTCCTCTTCATCTTCTTCTTTTTTTTGTTCTACCATGTTTACTGCCCTCCTTTTTGGACATTCAATAGATTTGTGTCTTGACTCACCATACCTATAATACTCTGATAAAGCTGGTTTAGTTACGGATTAGCGGGTTTAGAAGTTGTTGGAGTTACTTTGTTTGAGCTTCTGACGTTAGTGCTTCCCTTGCCCACACTACTCCTCGTAGGGGTTGCAGTAACTACCTCCTTTTCTTTATCACCTAGACTCTTCTCACCTGTATAACGCTTAAACTCCCATTGCTTCTCATTCAGTATAGATTCAGCTTTCATAGCTAAATTTCTCACAACTTGTACTGTAAGCACCATCTGGATTCCTATCTTCTCCCTTATATTCCATCTCAACCATCTCAAGTAGTGTGAAGCTTGTTGAGGTTGAGATTCAAACAACTGGCTGTGAGTTGTCAACCTCAAAACTTCTGTTGTATATTGATGGATGCTATGACCGCCTTGAAGATAATGCTGATATGCGTTGAAATTATACTGCTTTTAATCTGGCGGTAAGAATCTCCCTCTAAGCAACTGTTTTATCCTCCTCGACGAAGAAACTGGATTTTTCCCTTCTCTCCTTATTGACTCTCACAACTGCTTCCACTATACGGAAGCTCTCCCCTTTTAGACGATAGGCCACTAACTTCACTTTCTTATCCTCTAGAATCTTCGTATAATCAAAAAATCTTTCTACCTCTGCTAACTAATCAAGAAAGCCTTTAATATCTAGATCTCCGCTAAAAGATGGGATATCTATCTTAAGTTTATATTCATAATCTCCTCTTCGTCATAGGTGGATGACTTCTTCCCCATCACTGGATCTATTTTCACAATTCCATAACATGAGATTTTGAATCTGAGGATGCCTCGCAGGATCACCTTCCCTAAAAATTGGTTCCTCAATTCTTCTTATGTTGTCTCCTCTCAACAACGCTTGCAACTGATCCTGAATTAATGCCAATTGCCGTTCCATATTACAAATTAGCTCCCAAACTTCGGGTAATTCACGAACGTCGTCATTAGTGTTGGTCATTGTAAGACGAACAAACCTTAAGTTTTTAAGACTCTAATGCCACCTGATGCAACGTGGAAGCGCAATACTCTAATCTAGAAGTACTGAAAATGCAGATCTAATCCAAGATCTACAAAGAACTCAAAAGGTAGACGAAAACCTTAAAAGAATTAATAGAGTGTTTTGATTGAAAATGGGCAAAGGTTCTTCTGCAATAAAATATAGAAGTATTTATATGAGTTATGATGACCTAATAACAAAGATAAAAATGTCGTCGTAGTTCTAATAAAAGTAAAATACAATAAATAAATAAATAAATTTTCTAATCCAAATCTCGGCATCAAGTCTTAAGATAATACAACTGACTCAACTAGGTAAGCAACAAAGAAAATGTGTTGAGCCAAAATGGTAAACGAGATAAAGCCTTAACTCTAGACTTCAAGAGCAATATGTCATGTTTTTATTTCGCTGGAAAGTGATGACAATTCCTATACAGATACATATCCAACAACGAAGGATCGCATTAGGCAGCTGGAAAAATATGTACACTTCAATACATATATATGAGTTTATCTACATACTCCCCTGATGGATTTCCTGTTCCGTGTTGGTGTATTCTTGGCTTTACTTGACGAGAACAAACATTTATATGAGTCTATATACATACTCCTCGGATGGACTTCCTGTCCCGTGTTGGTGTATTCTTGGCTTTACTTGGCGAGAACAACTGTTGCACTAGTCAAAGATGATGAGCAAGTAGTTTGGTAAGAAAAGTCCGCACTTTGTGTTAGATGGTGCTGGTGGCTTTTAATTTAATGTTATATATTGTATGAACTTGTTTTTTCAGGTCAAATTGGGATTTTATGGTCTAATACTTGCAATTTGTTCAGCCAATCACACCCTCCTTCTCAGTGCAAGTAGTAGGTAAACTTATCGGACTTTCCACCATGATGGTTGGCAAAATCTTGATGTTGAATTTTCAGTGATTCGACATTTGTAGTTCCTTGCTCTTATAGTCTATAATTATGTTATATCTTATATATTCACTGTATTCAACTAGGTTAGAGTTTGATTCGATCATCAGTTTTTGATTCGCTAATCCCAAGCTTGGACGACTCGAGTAAACTGTTCTTATCTTGAGTGAAGAACATTCAATTAAACTAATAAGTACATCGCTAATCCCATATCTTTCGAGAGAGCAATTGTTGTGCGGATTGGTTAGCTAACTATAGCTCTCGTTTGCTTGTCGGAGTCCACTGGTTTAGTAATATTGTTGAGGGTTTGTCTTCGCTTCTGATTGCAGATGCAGTTGGGGTTTCTTTACCATGTCTCACTGTCCTATAGTTCTCTTTTCTGGACTTACGCCCCGTTTTTTAACCAAAAAAAAACTAAGTACTTCAAACCCATTTATCCAATGTAAAGAGCTGTCCCTAACCTCTGCCTTATCCAATTTTCCATTGGAGTCATCGTCAAATTTTAATCTGCTGGACCATAAGATAAATTATAAAATTGTGTAACGTTTTCCTTAATGCTTTTCGTAGAACTTGAAACAGAAGTCAGTTTATTACTTAATTCTTCCTTTGTTACCTTCATATAATACAATTAAAATAGTAGAGAAGAATTTTCCCGACGTCCACGACCGGCAACTTTGGATGTTGTAGTAGGTGAATGGAAATGCTTAACACAAATATTGACCCAGCCCACCCTCTGCCGCATGCGTGTTAGGTAAAATTCTTACGAGGAACAACGTTGGTGTCTTCCAGTCAAACCTGACATCCACATACTGAGTATTTTATTTATTTGTTTGTTGCATGTGTACTGTCGATATCACCGTCATCATCGATGCGTTTAAATCACATAAAATATGGTAAAAATAGAGTAATAAAAAAAATGATGTGTCCAATCACCAATACCCTTCACTAGCCCCCATGGAATTGCCATTTTGGACAAGCGTAGTTTCATGGGAACCCCTGTTGAGAGCCAACACATTTGGGAATAACAGCCCAATCCTTCAATCGAAACTTGGAGGTTGATGATGCCTCCAAGTGTTTTGATTGAGATATTTTTTGTGTTTTCGTTAGGGCTTATGGTGAAAACGGTGTATATGATAGTTCCTAGTAGTTCCTAGAAGTTTGGACTTTAGCTTCTTGTCATGTAGTGAAATTCCATTCAACTCCTTTTCACCAGCTTCCCTTTGCTTATCATGCATCACCACCTACTTGTATATTACTGCATCGAAACGCTTAACAAACCCAGGGGAAGCAAAACCAAAAACCTACCTTCTCTTCATTTTTGCACACGTAGTCTCCTAACTTCCACCTTTCTTTCTCTGATAACAGCAATGGAGGCCAAAACAGTGCAACAAGAGTTCATTTTTCGTTCCAAGTTGCCTGATATCTATATCCCAAATCACCTCCCTTTGCATTCTTATTGCTTTGAGAACATTTCCCAATTTAAAGATAACCCTTGTTTGATCAATGGAGCCACCGGCGATATCTACAGTTATGCCGACGTCGAACTCGTCTCACGCAAAGTCGCTGCTGGCCTCAACAAGCTGGGCATCGAACAAGGTGATGTTATTATGCTTTTGCTCCAAAACTCGCCGGAATTTGTCTTTGCGTTCCTTGGAGGGTCGTACCGTGGTGCTATTAGCACAACTGCCAACCCTTTTTATACTCCGGTGGAAATAGCGAAACAAGCGACGGCGGCTAAGGCAAAGTTGATAATAACAAAAGCAGTTTACGCCGACAAAGTGAAGCAATTCGCTAAAGACAATGACGTCAAGCTAATGACCATTGATTCGCCACCTGAAGGTTGCTTGCATTTTTCAGAGCTGTCAACCGCCGACGAGACAGATCTCCCCGCCGTCAAAATCAACCCTGACGACGTAGTGGCACTTCCGTATTCGTCGGGGACTACAGGGTTGCCCAAAGGTGTAATGTTGACGCACAAAGGCCTTGTGACCAGCGTGGCACAACAAGTAGATGGAGAGAACCCTAACCTCTATTTTCACGACAAGGATGTGATTCTCTGTGTTTTGCCTCTGTTTCACATTTACTCGCTCAATTCCGTGTTGCTCTGTGGGCTAAGAGTTGGTGCCGCTCTCTTGATTATGCCAAGATTCGAGATCATATCTTTAATGGAACTTGTACATAAGTACAAGGTTACAATAGCTCCGTTTGTGCCTCCTATTGTTCTGGCAATAGCAAAGAGTCCTGAAGTCGATAAGTATGATCTGTCGTCGATTCGGATGGTGCTGTCCGGCGCAGCTCCGATGGGTAAGGAGCTTGAGGACAATGTGAGAGCCAAATTACCAAACGCTAAACTTGGACAGGTAATAATCTAAGTTGCTTACAGTTACTTTGATCTTGACCAAATATAATATTAATGCATTGGGAAAACAATCCTTAAAAATGTAAAGCATGCATTTTCTTTGTGGGATTAGTCAGTTGAGTTGTATGTGCAAATCCAATCGAGAATTATTAGGTTAAAGATGATCATCACTCTAAAAATCCATCTTCGTCAGGGGGCACGGGGCGGCTGCTTTGCTGATCCCGTCGTTAGGTACTTGCCATAAGTTTCGGGATAAATTCCTTGTAGGGTAAGACGCTTTTAAGAATCTCTGAGGAGTAATAAATTACTTGTGCCTTTAAGACAAGACAGGACTGATGTGTCGTCATAGTAGTCAGGATCCTGGTATTGGTAAGATTGAGTAGGAGATTTAAGTTTGGAGTCATGCATTTGTCTGTAGGGTTATGGGATGACAGAGGCTGGTCCTGTACTATCAATGTGTCTGTCATTTGCCAAAGAACCATTTGAAATCAAAGCCGGCGCTTGCGGGACCGTCGTCAGAAACGCCGAGATGAAGATCGTGGACCCCGAAACTGGTGCTTCGCTGCCGAAAAATCAAGCCGGAGAGATTTGCATCAGAGGTGACCAAATCATGAAAGGTACAGCTTCCTTAGCTTTCCTTTTTTTTTTTTTTTAATCTTTATCTATACTCTTTGTTAATACAAAATTTGCGTGTCAGACCAAATCTTTTGCGGAAACATTAGCGTAAGTCGTTCAACTACTATAGCATTTGAGCTGATCAACAAAAGGTTGCCAAGTCAACTAATAATTGGTCATGATTTGAGATTGGATCCATTAAAATACAACGGCAAGTTGAGTATAAATAAATTAAAAATGTTGTTCGTTTGATCACGAACAAGAAATTCCGTCCTGAACTTAAATAATTAATGTCAAACGGTTAACAACCATTTCAAGAAAAAGGTAGGTAGAACCTAAAAGAGAACTGGCCTAACAGTTAGGTAGAGTTTTGCATTCTGAGGTAGTTGTAACAACGACAACTAACGAAGAGATGGCCTGTACTTTTGTTCTTGTTACGAATTGAAATTTAACGCGAGGGACTTTTCGCAATTATTGATGCAATTTGCTGTTAAGGAGGAATAGCGCACCTCTAATATTCTTGTCCTTTCATTTTCTTTGTGGTTATGCTTTTCGATTGATTGGATATGGTTCCCACTTCCCACAAAACCTGAAGTGACTCGGTCCAATTGCTCACTTAACCATCCATGATTTATGATGCGATTCCTTTTTAAAAAACTAACAAGTTAGTTATAAATTAGTTGAATCATGCGTAATTTGAATTTGACAAGAAACCAGAAATCAGAAACAGAAACCAAGTCTTTTGTAAAATAATAAATAGCTTAGAAAAGGTTTCACTTTCACCTCAAGTAAGGGCGGAAGATGAATCTGTCTATTAATGATTGTGTTATCTAGATACTGTACTGATGCGACCAGGTCAAATCATCAACACTTGTTTGTTTTTCTTGTAAGAAATAGTCGTTTGATAACTTTTATGGTTAAGTCTTATAAGTTGAGAAAGTGTATATTTGTGGCTACGATTTTATTAGGCAATTGGAAAGATTAGTCAAATTGACCAACATTTGCAGTTTGTGTTCTTAAACTATCAGCAAGACAGGATTAGATAGACATGTGAATTTCTGATGTGACCTTTTAATTTGGCACATAAGAATGTTACAATATTTATTTAATTTCTTGATAAATTAGAGACATCCAATTGACGGATTCAATAGATACTAATTAACATGTCAATAACTAAATAATATCTGATAAGTACAATGTAATCTAACTCCATTTCAATTACCAAATGGTTATCTTAATTATGTCATTTAACAAGTTTATTTTTAGACTTACAAACTTAACCTCTTTAATTTTTGATTAAAAAGAGACGTGAAATTAACTAGCTTGCCTGCTACCAATGTTGTGTATGTATAGGCTATCTAAATGACCCCGAAGCCACGGAGAGGACAATAGACAAAGACCGATGGCTGCACACGGGAGACATAGGGTACATTGATGACGATGACGAGCTCTTCATCGTTGATCGCTTGAAAGAGTTGATCAAATACAATGGCTTCCAAGTGGCCCCAGCCGAGCTCGAATCAATGTTGATCACTCATCCAAACATCTCTGATGCTGCTGTCGTTCCGTAAGTATCTTGGCATTCGTCAATTCTTCCAAGTTTTACCAATAATTGGAGCTAACGAGTAATCACCGTTGATTTGTTCCCAGTATGAAAGATGAAGCCGCAGGAGAAATCCCGGTAGCATTCGTTGTGCGATCCAACGGTTCAAAAGTCACGGAGGACGAAATAAAACAATACATCTCCAATCAGGTAAAAAAACACACATCGTCATTCGCCACATGAATTTAAGGTTGTTTCTTACTTCCCATCATAATCTAACGTTCGTTATTGTAATGATTTGGGCATGCAGGTTATATATTACAAGAGAATTAAACGGGTCTTCTTTACGGAAGCAATTCCAAAAGCTCCGTCAGGCAAAATCTTGAGGAAAGACCTCAGAGCAAGGGTTGCGACAGCGGCTGTATCCAATTAGCCAACATAGACCCGAGTTTTGCTTAAAGGGAATCCAAGAAAAGGAAAAAGGGGGGAGAGAGACATTATTGAGGTACAAATGCTGATCTTCCTAAGATCCAGCAACCAAAGGTCCTAAGGAGAGCCTGAGATTGGATTAATTAATTTGTTATGTACATGGTGTTATGAACAAGACGATATATTGCAGCTACCTCAAATGTCTGGTTTGTATTAGTTTCTTCACCTTATTTTTTTTCCTCCAAGGAAGTTGATGCTGAACTATCTCTATGTTGTTTATTGATTCATAGCTTTCTCTACTTGGAAATTTCAGTAATTAACTTTATGGCCTTGTTTGGGTGCAATTAGCTATTACTTAATTCTATCAGCTGATTTGACTAGTAGATTGTATTAGCTATTTATTATTTGATGTTTGGTAAAATTATTTGTTTACTATTAGTTGTTTTTGTGTAACATGACTTTAAAAAAATTATAAGAGTGAATATTATATATCTTAGTATTTCGTTGAATATTCTTATAAGAATTTAAATTTTAGATATTTAATTCTACAAAAATTAAATTTATAACTCTATTAAAAATATAAAACATATAATAATAATAATAATAATAATATAACAACCTAAATTGAACTAATTTGTCAATTTTACTTGCATTACTGTCTCTTTGGAAGCAAGGGAAGTGTTTATTTAACACAATCGAGGTACTTCCAAGATATAAAATCCATTGACTTCAAATCCCTCAAATAAAAACAAGCCTGTGCTCGTTTCTTGCTAAACCCAGAACCCCTTTGCTATATATTCCACTGCATGTGATCTTCTCTATAATCTACATTTCCATTTTTCTCCTGTGATTGATATATGTTGCAACTTACACTAAAGCAGAAAGCTTTAAAAGGTTGGTGACTGATCCAACGCCAGAGATGTCAATGAATAAAAGGAAGACGAGACCATCTCAAGTTCAATTTGACTTCATCTCAATATCTGCATTCTCATTAGAAGAGGTATCAGAGCCAGAGGTATCCTCAAGTAGAAGCCCTAGCAGTGGCAAAGATTTGAGAGGAAAACACATGCCAGCTTTCACTTGGTCCTACAAAAGGTTCATTTACTATTTTTATTCATCAATAAAATAAAACAAACAAGTATATATATATATATATATGTATGTATGTATGTATATATATATGTATGTATGTATGTATATGTGTATGTATGTATGTATGTGCATGCTTTAATTGATGCAGGAGATACGAGAATGGTTATGCATGGCAAGACTTACTAGACGATGATCTCATTACTCCAATCGCTGACAACGAATACATTCTCAAAGGATCACAAATTTTTTCCCCGCTGCATTGGGTTCGTACCGACTTATATACAACCAGTGGATAAACTTGCTTCATCTGGTTATACATTAATTATTTATTTTCATTATTTTCTTGATCTTTTGAGCAGAAGAAGGTAGTCAAATTGGTCCCATATCTATACCAAAAAATGAGAAACGTGTAGACTATAAAGATGAGAAGGGCGAAGAAGATGATCCGGACAAACAAGAAAGTGATAACGAGCAACATTCGCCAAAAGAAAAGAAGCAAATATATCCAACAGTATCTCTTGTCAATATTTTTAACTCATTCCCCAACAACAGTAACACTTCCCAAAATACAAACTCGTGACCATGATTTCGAAAATCTATCATCACCTTCTGTATGTTGTGAGAAAAGAGAAGAAGAGTAGGACAATGAAAAAGAATATTGGAATTCTTAGTTCTTCACTCTCATCAATGTCGTTCACATTATCATCATCATCATCAACGGACTTGCCGTTTCCAAGGAGTATCAGCTACTTGTCTTCGAAAATGCTTAAAAGTTTGATCAGTTGTGGTGCTTCTGCTGATGCAAACGATGCAATTCTGGTTGCCGTTAATAAATCACCCGAGCTCAGCAATATCACCGTAAGGGCATTACAGTAATAGTGAATTAGTTGTTTTCTAAATGCTGCTTATAAGCAACTTCTATAATATTAACTGGTTGGATTAAATCAGCCTACTCAACCAGTAAACCACCAAATATGACCAATAATTTTTTGATAAAATCAACAAGCTAATGATCAATCAGCTAAAAAATAGTTAATATCTTCTTGCGTTTCTATATCACGTAGTATTGCCATTGCAACTTGGTGAAGTCCTTAGGCTTCTAACTTCTTGCGGCTGCGGGCTAAGGGTAGGTACATGAGATATAAGCAAAATGTGGAAAATGATATGGACCCAAAAATCAATAGCCTGAGATTGGAATAAGGCTCGACAGACCAATATACCAATGGCCGGGTTTGATTGATCGTGGAACACCAGGCCTATTTTCACGCCTCCAAGACTGATCAGTCATTCGCGCGCTCGTAATGATTGACAAAATGCCATAGTATAAAGACATTGCTTCTTTTTAGTGCATAAACATAAGGCTTGGAATGAGTGACTGGATTAAACAGTGCTCAAAGTTAAATTCTTTCTCCATTCAGTATTCTTAAATAGGCAAATAGCGTAATCTGAGATTGTATTCACCTTAACAATCAAGACTTCTGTATATAAATTAACCCTCGGTAATTCAATACTTTCCTATCCTTACTTAATTGTTTAATTAACTAATTTTTTATCCATATTAAATTTCATTATCAGACCTAAATTATGATGAGGATAAATCATATTTAAAAAGCACAATTTTTCTAAAAATATTATATTTTATTTTATGATTAACAAAAAGATTATGTTATAAAGATTGACAGTCTTAAAGTATGTTTGGTTGAGCTTTTGGAGGGTGAATAATCACTTTTTTTCACCACAAAAGTTTTTTAAAAATATTGTTTGACTGTAAAATAGAAAAATGCTTTTTTTAGTAAATATAGCTTTTTTGGCAGTCAAAATACAACCTTTTAAGATGCTCAAATTTGAAGTTTCTCAAAAAAATATTTTTTCAAGTAGATTTTTCAGATAAATTAATGAGTATTTTTTAGTCTCTTTTGTCCTTATGTTTTACACATAATTTTTACAATATCCACAAACTCATCTTCACGTTTATTTTGGGATCTAAATAATATTATTTGACTTTTTATATGTTTTAATATTTATTTTTGATATTAGTTTTACTTATGTTATAATTCATATAAAAGTTTTGGTTAGATATATTTTCATTTATGCTTCATATGATTTAAAATTATATAATAATTAATATATTGTGCTTTGTATATTGTTTAATATACTTTAAAT
>JANVCQ010000008.1:911057-934595 GCA_025531925.1 Erythroxylum plowmanianum | reverse complement strand
TGACGACGATGAATGTTGAGCATGAATGGTTGATATATATATATATATATATATACACATCAGTGAGATGTTATGAAAAAGACACATAGGAATTTTGAATGATGGGAGGTTGTTGGATATGAAGAGTCAAACAAATTGAGGTTGAGAGTTTGACGACTTCCAATTGGTAGTTGAATTGTTATGAATGATGTGTAATAGAGGAAGTGAAGTTGGGATAAACTTCTAGTATTTTCATAAGGGTTAATTTTATGAACTGACTCCAGGGAAAATATGGAATAATCTAGATAGAACTAAATAGAGTTGTCTTCTGGAAAGTTGTAACTTATCCTCTTAACTTTTTGAAAGTTGTAACTTATCCTCTTAGCTTTCCAACGCTATAAGTTATGCAAAATTTGGGTATCGGGGTTGACGTATATGGGCATTATAAGTGATGATGCTACATAGGAAGTTTAAACATGACACTCATGGTGAATGATGAGAGTTTGTGTTTGTGATGAGTAAATTGGGTTGAATTATGGGAGTTTGATGCACCGAAATTGGTAATTAAATGTTTTAAGAGTGTTATTGCATTAGAAGAAGTGAAATTGGGAAGATTATGAGTGAATATGATGTTATGTTGGATGTAGGAAGCATTGGAGAGGCTTTGGAGGGGTTTTAGGAACCCCTATGTCCATTAGGCAGACTTTAGGTCTGTTAAACGGACCTTATTGGGTAAAAAAGGGCTCCTAAGCCAGTCTATGTCCGTTAAACAGACATGGGTGTCCGTTAAACGGACCTTCGCGACCAAAATGGACTCCCATCCCCGACAATGTTCGTTAAACAGACATGGATGTCTGTTAAACGGACATTCACAGGTCAGCTTCCGTAAATTGCAAAATTTGACCCTTTTAGAGGCAGAATCTCGATTTGTGATCTTCATAAAAGTTGCATATATCAAAGTCCTGTTTCAAATGGGCAAAAATGAAACCAATCAGACATTTGTGGGAAAAGTTATGACAATTACGCCAAGAGAGGTACAAAATGATTTAGGACAGAAACATGTTGTATTCTTTTGTCCATAACTTCCTTATCTGACCTCTGAATGAAGTGATTCTTGAAGAGATAGATTCCTAAGACATTTATCTATCTCTCCATGAAAATTGGTGGCTTTTAATTTTTATTTGAAAAAGTTTGATTGAAAGAAAATGAGAGGTCGATTGGAAGAGCATAACAGGGTTATGAAAATACATTGGATTTTTAAGCATATCTTGAGCTATAGAGCTCCGATTGAGATGATTCTTTCTTCAAAATGAATAAGATACATAGAGCTTCATGTTTGGTATCAGAGAAAGAAGATGAACAAAAAATTACTAAGGTGATTTTCTTAGAATACGCTCACGCCTTATGATATTTGGAACGATTGTTGGACTCCGAAAACGGGATACATCAAATGAAGTCAATTTAGAAATGATGGCCACTTACAGGTTGAACTAGGAATGGTCCTCAAAGATTCGCATGAATTAACTCCAAAGGAAAAGAAGCATGGGACACAGATTTGAAAAAAGGTAACTATTTTGATTTTCCATATTGATATGCTTCATAAATAAAATTTAGATGTTAAAGATTCACATTGCATTTATTCAATATTTGCTTCAGAACTTTGTCACTAGGATGTCCTAACTTGTAGGGCCATTTTAAGAATTCTTTCCCTTTCTGTGTAAGTGACGCCATATTACTCTAAGCCACCGGAGCATGTTCAGACATTTGATACGTTCCTTGGTCTATTATCCTACGCATCAGAGGACAACCTATCTTCTTGTCCTTCACAACACAACTGTCATTAGTAAAGTGAACATCTACTAGATTGTCCTTTTTTGGGTTTATTAACACTTATAAGATTTTTAGTTACAGAAGGGACTAGCAATGCATCTTTAAGATGGAATCTGGAGTTAGATATAGATAGAGATGTAGAGCCTATTCTAACTATGCAAGTTGGTTCTTCAGTGCAGGTATAAAGATGAGTATTACCTGTATGAGTAACGTTCTCTAGTTGATCAGTGTATAGAGTTACATGATAGTTTGCTCCACTATCTATATACCTTGATGGATCAGAGATTTGTGAATGAGCATAGCACCCTTATGATGAGTTGGCATAAAAAGCTTATAGAGCGGAATGATTTCCAAAACCACGACCAGAGTTAGATGGAGGTTGAAAATTTATGTCGAAACAATGATAGCAGTTTGCTACCACATGTCCTAGTTTTTCAAACAAGTGATAGATGGTTGATTTCCATTATTAAAGCCTCCTCGATTTTCTCAACCTCAACGTCCTCGAGAACTGCTACGTGATCCTCTCTAGGAACCATGCTTGATGGTATTATTTGAGGTGTGGTTAATAATATTTTGCAGTGGGTTAAATCGATAGAGTTGAGAAATGGTTCAGTTGCCCCAAGCGGCTCTAGAAGGTAAGGAGAGTAGACCATGTTTCGATCCAAGTAAGGTTAGGTTGATCTACTAGCTTCACTACAATAGCATTATAGTCTGAGTCAAGACCATTTAATGTATGGAGAATAAGATCTTCTGTCACAATAGGAGCTCTAGCTAATATGAGCCGATCTGCGATGCTCTTCATTTTATTAATATACTCATCCATCTTCACTGAGTTTTTACATGTTTGATAAAGCTCTAGCTTGAGCACGATAACACGTGATTTCATTTACGCACAAGTGAGATGACATGCACTAGCCCAGAGAACACGTGTTGTATAGCAGTATAACAGTTGAGTTCAAACTTCTTGGGTCACTGTATTATGTAACCAGCTAACTAGAAGTTAGTCTACATCATAACATTTTTGAAAGAGTGGATTTGGAGTCATTTATGCTCCTTCAGAAATGTGCGCAAAGGGTGTCAAGGCTAAGCCATTGATATGTGATTCAAGAAGGTTTCCTTCGATAAGTGGTAGAACCACTTATTCCCACACAAGACAGTTTCCTCTATCTAGCTTGATAGAGGTTCTTTAGCTGGAAGAGTTCAACAGAGAATATGTTTTAGAGGTGTTGGTAGATGGGATAGAAGTAGTAGGAGATGTGGAAGATGCTACTAAAGAGGAAGTCATTTGAGGATTGAACTCTCTGATACCAAGTTAGAAAGGCAATATAATGAACGAAATGATAGGCACACACAGTGTACTCATGCCATTCGTATATATTATTGTAAATAACTGAATTTGTTACATGACAGAGAGGGAACACAGCTTAGCCATACATATGTAATGTAATGGTATAGTATGTACGGAAAGAATATTATAGCGTAAACAATATTACATCGTAAAAAAATTAATTATGTGTTCTAACATTATTCCATGGAACCAGCTTATTTGAAATGTTGGTAATGGTTAATGAGAAACCTAAATCAAATCTATGTCTTCATGTATAACTTAATATAGAACTACTTTGGCTCTTGATCCTACCCCTATAGAAAATAACTTCACCCTAGAAATAGAATAAAAGCTTCTCAAACAAATATAAAAATAAGCATAAAAGATCAATTAGCTTCATCATAATTTTCATTAGAAAAAGACTGTCCTTTTAATATGGTCACTGAACATAACTGAACATAGCGCCATAGAGCTCAATTTGGAAGTTCCATGGTATTTAGAGGAGTTACTAACTCCATTTGTTGCCATCAATATAACACTTACATTGGAGTTTACTACTCTTTCTATAGCAAGTTGTGTACTTCTTCGAGGGACAAAGTCATAAAATAGCTCCTAGAGATCTGAATGAAAAAGTGAAATTAAAATCAAGAGCATGCAATGAGAGAATACTGCGAAAAAATCGGCATATAGAAAAAGGAGTTCATGCACGAACAACAAAAATATATCACAAACATCACATCGATTGACCAAAATTGAAGCTCAACTATCAACCGCATATATTAGAAATATGAGAATAACAATATTCAGAATTGAAAAAATAGTGTTAAGTGGCTGAAATCCTATAACATAATAAACCAAGTCAATTACCTAATGGAAAAAGCATCATAACACCTTGACTATCTAACATGTGGTAAAGCCTTTTTATCTCATCATAACTTGACATCTTCAATAAGTTAACAAAACAACTGCCTTATCCACAGAGCAATAAAGTACCAACTCATTTTACCTATGGGCCAATAATAAAACTCCTCAATTAGTAGGCTACCACTTGCAAGTAAAACAAAGCCCACCCTTGCAATATTTCACCAAGAACAATTTCAGTGTTTTACCTCTTTTTTATTTTCTATTTCTCTTTTCTTAGTCTTATTTTATTTCAAACAACAATTAAAATAAAACTCATATAACTAGTATTTGCGATTTAGGGATATACAACACATATTTTGCCTTCAATCCAAGTCATTAAAGACCTCCACCTCATCCGAGAATTGGACCTTCTTCTTCATGGCCTTGTCCCTCTAGATGCAATGGCCTTCCATAAAGGAAATGTTGTTATCAGCCTTCCTCCCGTGCATCACCAACCGAGCATCATAGTACACTTTGTAGGACCTCCCACTACCCACATATCTATGCTCGTACTTTGTCAATTCACCTAAAGAAATAAGGTTAGCATGAGCACTTGGCACATACCTCACATTGTAGAAGTTTTGGGTCATATCATCATTAAGCTTCATCCTCAGGTCCCCATGCCTTAGACCTTCACCCACCATGTTAATGTTGGCCATGCTCCCCATATTGATGTAAAGTATCAAACAAGACTTGGTATCTACAAAGATCAACTAACACGACCAATCTAACACCTAACTCTCTTGGCACTCATTCACCTCAACATAAGTGGCCATGAACAAATCACCATCACCATCACTTATGACCATATTAGAGGAATCACCATCATTAGCTACTTTAGTCTTGCCCTTCTTCTTTTGCATCAACTGGAGGCTCTTCGAATCCTCCATCATCTTCGAACAACGACTGTAGATATGGCCCTACTCTTTACAATAGTAACACTTCACATTACTAAAGTCATTCACGTGTGATTTCGATCTATTTCTTGATCCATCTCCCCTTCTCTCTTGATTCCTCCCTCTCTCAGACTCCTTTGCAACTAGTACATGATCACCATCACCTAGAGAACCTCCATCAACATGCATCATCATCCTTTCCTCCTCCCTTAATACTGCCATAGCTTTATCTAGCATAATCTTCTCCCTACCAACAAAAAACATCATGACAATGGGTCTATAGGACTTGGGTAGTGAAGCCATCAACAAAAGAACTTGTTATTGATCGATGATCGTCTTATCCAAAATTTTCAAATAGGCCACTAGTTGGTTGAACAAATTAATGTGATCCTGCAAGATTGTAACCTCCTCTATTCTCAACTAGTACAACTCCTATCTCATGCACAAGATATTGGTCAACGATTTGGAGGCATACATAATTTGGAGCTTATCTATCAAAGCTTTGGGATTTGTTGCACCCAAGTAGTTGTACTTGATCTTTGGAGCTATAGCGAAATGAATCGTACTAACCGCCTTCTTCTTCATTGACACCCCTTTAGTATGATTCAAACTCGTTAGCTTGTCTACCTTTAAAGTCGTATCTAAATCCTGTTATACAAATAAGTCCTCACTAGTACTCTTCCACACCCAAAAGTTCATTTTCCCATTAAACAAGGGAGTATGAAAATTTGAAGCATTATTTTCTCCCATCTCTTCTCACACTAATTCCTCCCTAAATCAGATAAGCAGTAATTTTCCCTACACAAAGATCCTCCAACCACAGTTTTGATACCACATTGTTGGGGAAAATTACCATAACCAAAACCATAATAACAACAATAATAAGAGAAATAAAGTGCAAGACACTAAATCAATGCATAAGCAATTTATGTGGAAAACCCTTCTCGATTAAGAAAAATCCACAGTCTAAATCTCTAAGGACTAAAATCAATCCACTACAATAATCAAGAGTACAATCAACAACCAACAACAATAATCTCAACAATAAGTACAATTATCTATAGGTTTTTGTACAAATTGAAAACCCTAATCAATTTAGTACTCTTTACAAACCCAAGAGATACCAATGTCGAATACATGTCGATGATGATCCACTTCCTCTTGACTATCCCACTAAGTAGTTGTTGTCCCACATGCCAAAGCAATAGAGTAGACCTCTCTTTTTCTTTTCCTCTGTTATGTTTTTTACTACATCACAAAAAGGGTAAAGCCTTTTTTATCTCATCGTAAATTGGCTTCTCTAATAAACCAACACAACTTTCTTACTCATAAAGTAATGAAACACGAGCCCTTTCTACCCATGGGCCAATAAAAAACTCTTCACTTAGTGGGCCGCCACTTGTAAGTAAAACAAAGCTAACCCTTGTAATATTTCATTAATAACAACTTCGATGTTTGACCCCTTTTTAATTTTCTTGTTCTCTTTTCTTAGTTTTATTTTATTTTAAACAATAAATAAAATAAAACTCATATAAATAGTATTTGAGATTTGGAGAGATACACAACATATACCTATGTGGCCATTGGTGAAGGAGTGGTAAAAATTTTTATGGAGGGCCACCACTGGGAGGTTGACAACTTGTGCATCTTCTTGATAATTTTTAGGGGTATCCCTTAAATTATTGGTTTACACGTGCTTTGAGAGTCTAGGATTAAAATCTTTTAACCCAAAGTTTCTAGAATCACGATCTTCATAGGACATCTACAAAATTTGGGAAGTAGATGCATTGTTCATATATGGATTTGGAATGTAAAATGCGGCTGCATCATCAAAATATACAGTTGTCTCTTCAGCAACACCTAATGCAATTCAATAAGAAAAGATTTTTACGTGATATAGGGGAATCTAGAATGGAACATAAAGAAAACCAAAGCTGTGAATTTTTTTTAAAAACATCTGCAGTGCGTGTGGCACGACAACAATTGGGAGTTTATCAAATAGACTTAACAAGCATAGCTCCTCATATACAGTCCAAAGTTGTTAAAAGTTTTCTGTTAAGTTTTTTTAAAAAATTCACTAATAGTTGTTAGCTACATACAAAAATATAGCTAAAAGCTTTTACCTACGTTTTGGAAAATGTAGCAAATAATGTTTCACTATGAAAATAATTCGTAGTGAAAAAAAATGGCGATGATTTTTAAAATTGTCGCTAATACTTTCTCGATACAAAGGTGAAGTGTAGGAAAAATGTTTTAGCAGCAAATATGAGAAAATGTCACCTATACTTTTTACCTATGGGAATTTGGTGACAATTATGGTAATGAATTTAAATCATTGCTAATTATTATTAGTGATGATATTTTTCGTCGCTAAAAATATGTTTATTATAGTGGTATACAACTTTTAGTATCATGAGTTTTATTCTAATAGTTACTTTTGGTTTTGATAATCATAATAGTTGAAGTATAAGTTTAACACATAGGCAAAGTACCTCCTTCAATATGATAAATGAAAATTTGAAAGGAAGTAGTTTCGTAAAAATTTTGATTCAATTGCAGTTGCTTTGAACTGTATTTATGGTTGCTTGATATAAAGCAATTGTATCAACAACTGCAATTTTTTTAGCATAAACAAAAACAAAAAAAATTAAATACGAAATAAACAAATCAACACCCAAGATTTGGTAATGTAGTTCGGCATACCTTACCTATGTTTGTGGAGCCCTCACTCAACTTAATCACTTTCACTAAAGGACAACAATAGTTTTACATAAGGCATTACAAAGCCTACTCACTCAATACTTGACACTATCCTTCATCACAATTTGTGAATGTAAATCACTTCTAATAACACGATCACCTCGTGCTAACCTCAACATAAGATTTTCACAACAATGTTTGACAATAAGGAAAATAATTAAATAGCTCAAGTGATTTAAACAACAGAGACATAAACAATGACAATACTTGAGAAAGAAAACAACTCCCTTAAAAATGCAGTTTCATGAACCGAGAGTGTGGGAAGTGGTAGAACAATATCTATTGTGAATCTTTGAAAATATTCATCAAGCAACCCATGCTTAGCAGCTCCAAAAAGACATCAAATGAAATAACGCTTCATCACCGAAACATGACAACATATAGCTGCTTATGAAACCCATATACTGGACATATTTTTCACTAAAAAATAATAACATAGTTGCATATAAAATTTATACACAGCGTAGAAAACGCAGCTGCCCAAGATAGATAAGATCACAAAAAGATCCAATAAAAATACAACTACACATAAAACCAAAAATATGCATAATTTTCCTTTCAAAAGAACTAATTAAGTAGCTATCTAAAAATTCCAGTATTTTGCTTGTAGAACAGAGCAACAATAGATTACCCAAATCACCAAAAATTAGCTACCAAAGATAGCTAAAAAATACCTAAAAATATAGCTACCAAATCACATGTATTTTGGATGTTTTTCACTCAAAAACTATATCTGGATGGAGCAAAAAATTCATGCAACCAATAAAGTAAAATGCAACTGTCCTAGATGGATAAAATCCCTAAAAAAATCCAATTGCCTTAGATAACCACAATCACTAAAAAATCGTCACATGTTCCTTATTAAGATATGATGATTTTATCCCAATTAAATCCTATTATAGAATTTTATCCTTATACAATCTTATCTTTAAGGAATCTCACATAAGGTAGAATACTCATTACAATGATATTCCATAAATAACCAATTATGTCCAATTACAAATAAGGCCCAAAATTAATTAATAAGATATCATAGCACGTATCTTAACAATCATATGTATCTTAACAATCTCTCTCTTTTTGGCATTATTTGTTACATGCTAAAACTCCCCCTTAAGAAGATAATTGGACACATAACATCTATAGAAACTCCACCTTAATCGAACAACGAGTATCAAATAGCTTCCAAATGACATCAAGTTTACATAACATCAAGTTCATTAAGTTCACATAAACAATTATCACATATCCCAAAAAACAACTAGCAATCATCCACTTTTCTCCCCCTGTGACAAAAAGGTTCCACAAAGAAAAATACCAGCAGCTGAATAAACAAGATGCAATCCATCTCAGTAAATAATGTGGCATAAAAATTAGCAGTAGATTTCAGCGGAAGAATTAGAATCAAACCTAATCAATCTCCCCCTCACATAAACCATTTGAAAAGATACTGCCTAAACTCATACAACCCATGAGATAGAGAGAAACCAGGATCCAACTTGAGAAACCCAAATCATAGAAAACATGAATCTTTCTATAGGTCTCTAACCAAGCATCAACATTTTCTTGGCATAATGATTCAAAGCCTTCTATTTTTACCCTTAGAGGTCAAATAAAAAATTTAAATTCCAAGGATTGCAATATAAAATGCAACCTCGGGTCGTTTCACTTAATTGGAACCTGATCAATGGAACTAAGCTAGCCTATATGTCATGATATGCAAACCAAATTAGCAAGGAAGTGGGAGTTTTAGTCTTTGGAAAATTGAATAAAAATAAGTGAATTGAGAGAAAATGTAATAAAAAGTATTTTTGGATTTTGGGAATAGAAAAGCGATAAAATGAAAACAAAATGATGAAAGTATCCTCTTGAAAACGAGCTTTGACTATCATAGTTCAAAACAAATTTTATGGGAGTGAATCACGAAGTTTCAAATGGTAAACCTTAAAGAACTCTTTAAGTCTAAGGTTTTAATCAATGAACATCATTTCTTAAAACCTTATTGAATGCATCTTAGTGTGTGCAATGGGTAAGTCAATGCAATAAATCATTTTGGGATCTAGCATCATCTCAATATGAAACATAACTAGGAAGATAAAAGAGAATTAAGTAAACCACAAATAGACATATATGAGACTTCATATATTCAAGTTCCAAGTTCCACATCAATAAATCCCAATAACACATTGAATGTTCAACACTTGATTAAATTCTAATCAAGAATATTCAACTACAAATTACAAATCCTAAACCTAGGAGTTCATAACAATGTAGCTGAACATGATTAAACTACTCCCCTTTGAAGCCCATTGAACTCTAGCCATTGCTACATCTTCAAGAGGAAAGAGGTGCCTAGCCAAGTATTACTTCAGGAGAAATCACAACCGAAACCCCACTGGAAGCATCCATGGTAGCAGCCATTGGTGGAGAAGTTGACAATGAAAATGGAGGAGAGGAGATGATGAATGTCCTAAGGTTGAGAGAGTGAGAGGTGTTGTATATGTTATGAGTGTCGGCTCTCTTAACCTAATATGGTAGGTTTTAAAAGAAAATGGGTTTGGATCGGGTTACATAGTGGGTAAATTTTCGAAAATGGTTGGTAGTGCTATCGCCAGCAACCAAACTTAAAAGAAATTATTTCTGTTAATACAATTTAATGTAGTAGTAGTAAGTAGATATCATTCCCACGAGAAATTTTTAACAGTAAAGTTTGACGAGTTTAAAGCTAAAACAAAGTAACAAAAAGGGGGGTTTGTTTTCAATTCACAAAATTTAAGGAAAAATATAAGAAAAATCGTAAATCAACAGAAATAATTGGATCTAAAAAATTAATGGAAAATACCTTGGTTTTTAGGTCACCGATGTTATCACACTAAAATGGATCCTCGACATAAAATTGAAATCATTAACAAACATTCATTGGGAATATTTTCTCTTAAGAGTAATGACTAGAAACATGTATCCTAGCATTCTTATTAAACAACAACCTAGATACGATCGTAGCTTTAATTGAATAATAGCTTTATGAATCAAGAACCAATGAGCAAGCGAAATACATGTACGACATGCAATCAATCAAGCGAATATCTCCTTAGAATTTTCTAACTCTAACGTAGAGAAGACAATCCTAATTGCTACTTGTGATTCACGAAACTGAACGTCATATTTCGTTAATCTAGCAGTTGAACACATTAATCCCTAGTTGCACACGTAGAAACCAACAAATTCAATTAGAAAGAGTAGACTAGAAGATATTCAATGTTTATTACCAATATAAACTTTATTCAAAACATCTCACACATACTAACGGATAACACGGATCCCCTCAACCAAGAAAAGAAGTTAGCTATTCATAACGAAAATAGAAATCAATGAAATAAAATCATAACACGTCTCCATCCCTGGTCTTTCTTTAATAAAATGAAAATATAAAAGAAAAAGTACAGAAACATAAGAACAAACAAGAAGAAAAACTGCAGAAATTGAAATCCTATTCTAAAACCTAACCTACAACTTGCTTGCGTGAACGATCATCCTCTCTCCTTTTATGCTTGTTTTTTCGATTTCCTTCCTATCTTTCCTTGATTCTCTTCAGATAATGTATCCCCCAATTTCAGGTGGTCAATCCCCTTGAAAGATGGCAATATAATCTTTAAAGATTATAAGAATCTCGAGTTTGACTTTTGAAAATTGATCTGCAGATTTATTTCATCCTTAGGCGTGCCCACGCTTAGTCACTGAATTGCTGTCAAATTTGGAATTTCGGATTTTCTTCATTCTTTTGCATCTTTTTGATTCAATTTCATCTCTAAGGTGTTGAAAATCATCTGTAAACAATTATAAGATAATTCCATTAATTTTTGATAATAATTTCAACACATTAAAGATAATTAAGTATAAAATAAGTGCAAATTGATAACTTAACAAATTCCCCTACACCAAACCTTTGCTCGCTTTCGAGCAAACATGTGAAACCACTACACTCAATCGATTCATCCTGCATAAGATCAAGTGCACACAATCCTTTAACTTGGGCTAGTAAAATTTAAGTTGCAACACATATCATAATTGCTTTTCACCAATGCAATTAAACGAAGTCAAAATAAGAAATCTTTGTTCAAAAGCAAACATGAAATCAAAATGAATTCTTCTCACGGATTTCGCTCTTACACTCAAGTGTTTGAGGGCAAAGTGTTTCGCTCAAATCTCTCTCTAACATATTGCACTACCATAGGCTTACAATTTCACCAATTATCATCCATTCAAATCACATGAGCTAATAGATCATAAGGACTTTATTCAGGGTTGTAATGGGGCTAGGTTCATGGGTGAGGTAAAAATGGCAAAGGGTTAATCACAAGCATTCACAAATATCAAGTAAAAAGGGATACGCAAATTAAAATTCTGAGATAAACATGAATAGAAAGGACTACGACTACTCATTACTAACTAGTACCACTACACTTTATTCTTCTTCTTTTTCTTTTCTTTTCTTCTTTCTTTCTTTTTCCTTTTTCTCCCTTTTTTTTTCTTTTCTTTTCTTTTTTTTTTTGTTTTTTTCAAATACGCTAATAACAAGGGAAAACAATAAAAATAAGAGAAAATAACAACACATGATTAGAAGTACCTATAAAAATATCTCAGAACACAATATAAAACAAAGTCCCAAATTACTAATGCTTCATTCAACTTGTGATGGGGAAAGGCTAATGTGGGTTTTGGGTTTTAAAATAAGGCGATTGATTGAAAAACAAGGATAAAGGCTCAAAAATGTTTACAAAGGGAAAATAAATAGGTGGGTCGATTTTAAGCTAAGGGTGTAAAAATAAGGAAGGCCTTAATCATTTCTATATCAATGTGATCAAACAAATTCAAACGGGTTCCATGCAAGTTTTGAAGGCAACATGAATAGAGGAGCATCACGCAATTCAAACAAATAACATGACATAAAGATGATGTCATTTAGGCTCAAACTTCACTCAGAGGTTTAATTCAAGAATTCACCTTAATTTCACAATTTACTTCATCACTCACATGTCAAAATTTTGACTAAGTCTATAAGATTAGTTATTGCAATCAATCAATATGATTCACCTTAAAACTCACATAGCCCAATTTAATTTCATGCATAAACTCAATCTCATCCAAACTACTATGACAAAGCTTCATGGCTTAACATGCAAAACCACATGCAAATTCAATAAAACCATAAAAATAAAAATTTACACACAAAATTCCCCCACACTAAACCCAACATTGTCCTCAATGTTAAAGAAGCATAAAAATAAAGGAAAAAGTTAAAGAAAGCTTCTCTGTTGTGGAAGTGCCGAAATTAAGGTGTTGGCAGATGTGGCGGTTGAAATCGTTCGTGCTCCCAATAGGCCATCCAATTGTGGAGGAAAATCAGCAACAAAATGTATTAGAGTGGCTAGCCTATGAGGTTCACTTTTCTTCCTGGGCATTGTGCTAATTTCGTGGAAGACAACCTGCAAAAGAAGAAAACAATAACGCAAATTCAAAAGCACAAGTTATGGTAGATGAGTGAGTGGGCAAATGGGAATGATAGGCTAAAATGGGTGGGAGATTTGGCAGTTGAAGATTGAAAGTTGAAAAAGAAATTAAGGCAAAACAAAAGAGGGAAAATAGAGAGGAGGGATAGTAGGAATAAATTTTTCATTTTTTTATTTTCATTTTTATTTTTAAAAAGAAAATATGAAAATTGAAATGACAGAAATAAAAACGTGAATTTAAATTCCTAATTGAATTGAATTAAACCTAAAAATGAAAATAAAAGAAAATTGTTAAAAAAACACATAAAAGAAAGGATACGAATGGGGTGCCTCCCATTAAGTGCTTATCAAAGGTCATAAGCTTGACCCTTGGCATATGTACATCATCCATTATCGAATGGATGCTTGAGTCCAACAAGAAGCATGCTCAAACTCTGTGATAAACCTGGAACAACTTCCTTTGAATGCAGCTCCTCAGCATGATGCTCCGTGACTTTTAATGAGTGGAACTTCATCGCTTCACCATCATACTCTAATGTCCACTCGTCTTTTCGGGCATCGCTCTTCTCACACCAGGATGGTCTCTGTAAAAGTAACGCCAATGATTGTAGAGACTTAACATCCTGCTTGCCACCTTTGGTCTTCAGCTCATTTGCCTACAGCCCTACTAAAAACTGCACTTCTTGCGGCTCTTCCTGTTTTTCTTCTTCTCGTACCTGTAAATAACTAGGAAAAGGAAATAAAATTTGGTTAACGATAACATGAATTGCATCGCTTACCTTAGGAGGTTGCACATCCTCCATCTTTTCTCGACCTGTAATCTCTTCCTTTTCTAACTCTACTTGTTCTTCCTTCTTTGCCTTGAAAAATTGACTTTGAAAAGGGGGCGGAATCACCATATTTTGCAACTTGTTTTACGTCAATTTTGGTTGTGAAGGTGCCCTTTGCGTGATTTCTTCTTCCACCTCTCTTCTGGAATTTTTCGGAAGTGGTTCCTACAATTCCTTACCACTTCGTAATATGATAGCCTTCGCACTTTGTCTAGGATCGATTTTCGGTTGTGCTGGAAGATTTTCAAAATGTTGTGCCTCCATTCAATTAACGACAGCTACAATTTGACTTAGCTGGTTTTCAAAATTTGTTTGTTGATTTTCCAAATTTTGGATACTTTCTTCAGTATTCCACTGAAATGTCAAAGTGTTAGCGATCAAAGTTTGCACTATATCTTCCAAAGAAGACTTACCTTTGGCATTTGATGTTATATTTGGATTTTTTCGAGGCATGTACGATTGTCTAAACTACTGGAATTGAAGAGTACTTGTCGCCAAACTCATTACGATATCCTCCAAAGGCATTTCATCAGCTTGTGGTGGCGATGGTGGAGGTGGAGACTCGAAGTAGGACTACTCTTCATAGTAACTCAGTGCAGAAGCAAATCCGTAATTTGTATTCTTTAAAAAAGAACACGTACAAAAAAAAACCCAAAAATGAGCAAACTTCACATACCTTAGCTTGTTAGTCATCCCTCGGTACTTGCGCGGCTAAGGGTGTGAAATCTGCCATTTGATGGTCAAACCTGAAAGTCGAAACATATGAAAACTCATTATCATAACAAGGATAATATGAAAAATAAGAATCAAAAGCATACTAATAGTGAGCCATGCCGTTAAAAGATTGAAAAATTAGAAAGAGCTGTGAAACTGAAACAAACAGAAGACAAGGTAATCAAGAGCAACGAAACTAAAACTAAAACAAAAACAAAAAAATCATTAAAAAATCGTTAAAAAATTCCCCGATAACGATGCCAAAATTTGGTAGTGCTATCGCCTGCAACCAAACTCAAAAGAAATCACTTCCATTAATACAATTTCATGTAGTAATGGTAAGTGGATATCGTTCCCACGAGAAATTTTTAACGATTAAGGTTAGCGAGTTTAAAACTAAAACAAAGTAGCATTCTTATTAAACAACAACCTAGATACGATCGTAGGTTTAATTGAATAATAGCTTTACAAATCAAGAACCAATGAGCAAGCGAAATACATGTACGACATGCAATCAATCAAACGAATATCTCCTTAGAATTTTGTAACTCTAATGTAGAGAGGGCAATCCTAATTGCTACTTGTGATTTGCGAAACTAAACGTCATATTTCGTTAATCTAGCGGTTGAACATATTAATCCCTAGTTGTGCACCTAGAAATCAATGAATTCAATTAGAAAGAGTAGACCGAAAGATATTCATAACAAAAATAGAAATCAATGAAATAAAATCATAACAAGTCTCCATCCCTGGTCTTTCTTAAATAAAACGTAAACATAAAACAAAAAGTGCAGAAACGTAAGAATAAACGAGAAGAAAAACTGCAGAAATTGAAATCCTATTCTAAAACCTAACTTAAAACTTGCTTGCGTGAACAATCATCCTTTCTCCTTTTATGCTTGTTTTTCCGATTTCTTTCCTATCTTTCCTTGATTCTCTTCAGATAATGTATCCCCCAATTTCAAGTGGTCAATCCCCTTGAAAGATGGCAATATAATCTTTAAAGATTATAAGAATCTTGAGTTTGACTTTGAAAATTGATCTGCAGATTTATTCCATCCTTAAGCGTGCCCACGCTTAGTCACTGTATTGCTATCAAATTTAGAATTTCAGATTTTCTTCATTCTTTTGCGTCTTTTTGATTCAATTTTATCTCTAAGGTGTTGAAAATCATCAGTAAACAATTATAAGATAATTCCATTAATTTTGGATAATAATTTCAATACATTAAAGATAATTAAGTACAAAATAAGTGCAAATTGATGACTTAACAATGGTTCAACTATTCGAAGGTTTGTCGTGATGACAGATAAGTTCCTTGTGGCAAACTTTTCCTTAAAGTTTTAGCTGGGTTGCTGGTTCTTTCGCAGTTTTGCCTGGAATTCTTCATACTTTGTCGCGGCGAGCTTCCTATTGTGCCTGTTCACTTGTTGACTTGGCTTTAGCCTTCTTTTACTCTTCTTCTTCTTCTTCTTCTTCTTGGGTCTCTTCTCCTTGAGTCTCGTACAATGAAAGAATGGTAGTTTGCAATGTCAATTGTTCTAAAAAATTAATTATTTCAATTAATACTAATTTGTGACAATTAACTCTCAAACTACATAAAATAAAGGTAGACACTCAAGAGTCAATTTAAGAATAAAATCTAGAAATAAGAGCCAAGAAGTGTAGTAAAAGTCATGAAAATATTGCCAATTTATATAATGAACTTGGGCTTAATCAAATTCCCCCACACTTAGATCTTTGTACTCCTAGACAAAGTTTATAAGAGTCAAAAAGACACAAGTGCAAAAGAAAATTCCAACCATGCTTAAAATAAGAGTAGGAAATTGGTAAAAATCACTTTCGCAGAAATCAATCAATGCAGATTGAAAGAGTGTCAAAAAATAAACACTATAAGAATATAATCCAAGAGATTGAACAAAAAAGATTTCACTCAAGGCAAGGTGTTTGCTCTCATCTCACTTGTTTTTGGGATAATTTTACTCTAAAATCTGCTTAGTCCATTCTCTACCATAAGCTTGTGATAGTTCTACCTCTCCACTACAAGAATTATAATCTCGAAAATGAAGAGGACTTTTCAAGTTTGTAATGCACGGAAGGCTAGATGAAATGGATGGAATGGATGAAAGAAGAAAGAATATGAGTACATGCACCACAATTATGAAATAGATGTCAACTGTAAGATAATATTTACATAAATGACAACATAATTTATTTTTTAACCCCCTTTTTTATATTTTGCTGAGAATATTTTCTTTTGAGAAAAAAATATATTTTTTCTTTTTTTCATTGGCTTTTCTCAACAATCAATTTCTTGAGATAATTAGAAGAAAACGAGAAATAATAATTTACACCATAAGAAGATGTGTGCATGCACTAAAAAATATGGCTTAAGGGGCTAGTAATGGATAGGTGTTTATGGGGTTTGTGTTTGGGTCAACAGGGTTTTGAAAGAATGCCTCTATCATGTTAACAAAATTCCTAGTTCATCAAGCTTTGATTAATAATTAAAACAAGTTCTAGAGAGATATGGAATAAGCAGATACACACAATAATGAAAGAATTGAGGCCCAAACATCCTTCTAACAAGGTTAATATCTCAATTAACAATCTCAAGGTTTAAAAACATAAAGTGCTACTTTGTCAACATACCCTCACTTACTTTGTGTTGAAAACATTGAAAATGAAATTAGCCAAAACCAACAATCATTGAAAGAATAGAAGGTATTTTCAAAAACGCAGGGACTGCTTTGAAACTTATAAAATCTTTGAGATACAAGAGTGACAAGAATCTAATTAGGGAGAATTGTTAAATTGAGGCAATTTAAAAACCATTTCTGCAAGAGTAAATTGCCGCGGCGAAGAAAGAATTCTCCGCGGTGAAAAATTACAAAAACTTTTAAACAACTGATTTGCCTCAATCACAAAGTTTAAAATTTTAACATTACGCACAATTGACTTGCACAAACTTTTAAATGACCAAAATGATGCACAATACACAACAAGAATGGCAAAAGGAAACATCCCCTACACTTAAACATCATATTGTCCTCAATGTGAAGAACAATTAACATAAATATGCAATCAAGTGAAAGGGAAAGGTTCATTAACAACACATCAGAAGGACAAAGAGAATGATATACAAATTGTGGGCAAAAATTTTGGACATTATAAAATTGAACTGAGCATCCGACAAACTAACTAGAAAAATAAAACAAAAGGAAAATACAAGAATAAACACTCGAACTACTCCATCGATTGATCATCCCTAGCGTCTGAAGGATCTGCTCCCAATGGGCCAGCATCGATAAATGGGTCATCTTTATCTGAAGGAAGCTGAAAGTGCAGGTGCTCAGCGAGCAAGGCATCCATCCGTTGACAATACCACCGATCTCGATCCTGCCTGGCGATTACCTGATGTAAGGTGTCCCAGAAGGTAGCCAGGTCTGCAGATAGGCCATCAATTTGGCTAGCGAGGGTCTGTAAAGTGACGAGCTCAGGAGGAACCGGAGCCAGAGGATCGTCCTTGCTAGGCACTGCATCGGCATGGTTGGTAACAACATCAGGAAATGGGGTGGATTGGGGAGGAGGTGGGGTGGAGTGGGGAGGAGGTTGGATTTGGGGTTGATTGAGATGAACGTAATGAAACAGAGGGGCCGGGTCAAAATAGTTGTCATTGTTGTATTTTGGGATATTGTGGGCCCAGAATATGTCTATGATGAGGTGGGGAAAGGTGATGGCGTTGGTGAGTTTGGCAGTAGTGATGGAATCATGGAGAGTGGAGACAATGGCATTGGTTATGTCGACCGAGCAACCAATCATCAGAAGGTATAGGTATAAGGCTTGCTGTTTTATTATGTGAGCTAGGTGGGAGGTGGGGATGATGTTGTTACTAACTAGGTGGAGCCAAGGACAAGCTTCAGGTCAGAGATCAGAACGCTTTAGGTAACATTGATAGATCCTTAGTTCATGCTAGACAGCACCCTCGGGATAGAGGGTACGAATAACATCGTCCTAAACATAATGATGTATCAACTGATCGTAGTGGCAGCGAAAAATAGTTGGAAGGTTATAATGCTCACGGATGCTTGCTGTGGTGAATGTGGTAAGGACTTTCACACTACAAAAATTAAGTTCCATGGCGTTGTGGAGTTGAGCATACGTGTAAAAGTGGCGAACAAATTTATCATTTCCTTGATCCCTAGGTTAGACTAATCTCGTGAGCTGAGATTGTACCAGTTGACAGACAAAGGGATTGTTATAGGGGGCCAAAGGAAAGGGGCGCTCTGTAATGAATGTCCTAGCATCTATCTTTTCGGCTAAGTCTGCAAAATCAGACTCAGCACTATTGGGAGGATCATAATGATGGGAGGAATCAAATGAACTAGATGAGACAGTAGGGGAATGATGGGTAGGGTTCTTAGTTCAAGGCATGTTCCTGCAGAAAAACAAACACAGAAAAATAAACAAAAGGACAAAACAAAATTTACTAAAAGCAAAACCTACTAAGTTTGTCACGGTGAAAACTGCACTTACCATGCCGCGGTGAAAAAATTTTCTTCGTCGTGGCAAAGAATTACAGTCTACTATGCTGCGATGAAATTTTTTTTTTGGCTATGACAAACATGTCGTAATTTCAACGAAAACAAAGAGGTAAGAAGCATAACGAAGCAAGATACTTACGAAGTAGACGGCGAGAGGCATAAATGCGAACAACGAACGTGAATTGAACTGAGGAGAACGTAGGGAGAAGGGTTTTCGCAAAGGAAAGTTCAGATTGCTGCAGAGAATATTTGATGGAAGTATACGAAAATGAGAAAGGGGCAGTAAGTTGATAAAGAAGTGAAGGGAAATTACAAAAAGGACATAGGGTAGAGGAAAGATCAGAAGAACAAAAAGGGTAGAAGGGAAATTTCACTCGATGTGTTCGCGCAGATAGATCTTTCACCGCAGCGAATGTTGCTCTAAGCTGTTCGCCGCGGCAGAAGAATTATTGCACACCGTGATGAATGTTGCATTGAAAATGTTCTTTGCAGTGAAAAAATTAATTCACGCTGTGACGAATTGTCCTGAGAGATTTTAGGCATTGTGGCCGCGGCGACAGAAAAGTTCGTCATGGCGAAGTTTTCCCGAGGAAAAAAGAAATAAGACAAACTATGAAAAATTCTACTGAAAAGACTAAGTGGATGCTCAGCTGATATGCAAGGACCTTAAGCATTACAAAACAAAATGCAATTCAACATCTACACTAATTTCCTCCATCATAGAAGATGTGTCATGCATCAACTAAAACACAGCGAACACAAACGGAAGATGAATTATTGAATCAGAATTGCAATAACTGAAAACTAAACCTAAGTCCTACTGAAGTGGTTTCTCCCCCACACCTATTCAACATACTCATGCATCACAATGTCATCTTCAATCACAGAGCAGAAGTAAGTTGTAAGTGAAGGATGAGAAACAACCTGTTGCCTACGATGGATCCTGCATCTCTTAGTGAACATTTGGCTGATAGCCATGCTGTGGAAACTCAACCATTTGCCACTTCGGTGCTAACGTCCACACTCTTCGGTTCACCTAAAATATTAGTGAAAAAGCCTTCTTCCAAGGAGTCATTAGTGAATTGGTTCATTACGAGTTCAAACTCAGCACATACATCATCAATAACAATATCAAGCATGTTAACTCCTAGGTGCGAATAATCCTTATAGGGGTGTTTCATAGCCTCATACATGTTAAAACTCACCTATTCGTCTCCTACTTATATGGTGATTGTACCTTTTTTTATGCTAATCATGGTACTAGTAGTCCTTAAGAAGGGTCGACCGAGAATAAAAAAAGTATCCTGCACATCTTTAGAAGACATATCAAACACATAAAAATCAACTGGAAAAAACTAAACCCCTTGATTAGACCAAAATATCCTCTATAATGCCCACATGATGCCTAATAGACCTATCAGTCAATTGGAGAACTACAGATGTAAACTTAAGATTTTTGACTCCCAATGATTGATAAACAGGCTTAGGCATAACATTAATGGCTACCCCTATATCTAACAAGGCTCCCCCTATGGTAACTTTACCTATAATGTGAGGGATAGTGAAAGATCCAGGGTCTTGGCATCTGACAAGGATTTGAGGCTTAAATAAGACTGACACATTCGAGCTCACTTGGACTTTTTCATTGGGCCTAAAATTCCTCTTATGGGTACACATTTCTTTAAGGTATTTAGCACAAGCAGGAACCTGTTTCACAAGATCAAGCAAAGGAATATTGACTTCCACTTTACTAAACAAATCAATGATATATTTTTTATGCTTAATGTCAGTCATTCACTTGCTCATCAAATATGAATTAGGAAAAGGAAGGTCTTGAAGATTTACCTCCTTACCTTTGGCTTCATTAGCTTCATGCGTGCTTAATTCCATATGCTCACTTGTTATTGCTTTTTCCTTATAGCTCTCTGAATTAGTTCCCTTGCTCCTTGATTTGGACTTCTTTTCAGTCAAAAGTGATTTTTTTTTGGAGCTTTTGGATTACTTGATTTTGTCCTTTGTCATAGGCAATTCCTCAATATCAATCTCCTCTTCGCCTTCTTCTTCATCTTGATTTTTGAACCTCACTTGTTTCCCACTTCAGAGAGCTATTGCATTTAAACTTTTGGGGTTCATCATGGTGTTTGAAGGAATAGCTCCACTACTTCTCGCTTGACTCTCACTTATGTTGTTGGACAATTGGGTGACAAAGGAATTGATATTTTTAGCTTTTTTCTCCCATTACTCCATTCTCTTTTCTACAGTATTAAACGGAGCAGCATTCTTTGAGGAGTCTTGCTAAATAAGAGAAGCTATGGCATTGAACTGATTGGTGTTAGAATTCCTTTCTTCCTTCATCAAAGTCATCATATTGTGCAGTAGTTGGTTGGTGTCCTCCTTCGGTGGGACGGTCAAGTCTTACTGTTGGTTGGAGAACTAGTTGGTGGAAGTACAAGCTCCTCCCCCTTGTTGAAATCTATTTGGAGCCCTTCCCTCTTCATTCCTCCAACTAAACCTAGGGTTGGCCTTCCATCCCTCATTATAAGTGTTGGAGTAGGGGTCCCATTTCTGATTTGGTTGTCCCGGATACACTGCAGACACCTCTTCAAATTGACCTGGGTAAACACTAGATATGTACATCACTAACCCACAAGTGTCACATCTGGGTGCAATGAGATCCATAGAAGATGTCGAGCGATGCACATTCATATTCTTCAGTTTTGCAGTAATGAAGGATAATTGTGAGGTCACTCTACTCTCCAAAGAGTCAACTTTTGACTCCAAACTCTCCATTCTTTTGGATTGGGCTATTGTGGCGCCTAATTCATGCACTCCTCTGGTCTCTCTAACACTGTACTGTTGATGATTTAAAGCCATCTTCTTGATCAAATCCCACGCTTCCGTAGCTGTAAGATCAATCAACAAACCTCCCGATGCCACATCTAACTTACCCTTATCTTGACTTTTAAACCCATCATAAAAATACTGCACTAACTGCTCATCAGGTATCTGGTGATGGGGGTATCTAGACAATAGATATTGAAAGCGATTTCAATAATCATACAGGGATTCATCATAATCTTGCCGTGCTGAATAAATCTCCTTCCTCATCGATGAAGTTCTAGAGGCTGGAAAATACTTTTCCAAGAATGCCTTCCTCAAATTTGGCCAACTATGGTAGGCATTTGCCATGTACCTTGGGAGGCTCATATACCACTCTCGGGCTTTTCCTTCTAATGATAAGTGGAAAACCTGCCACTTGATCGAGTGAGGCTCCCAACGGCTTCATACTCTGACATATCATAGACAAAGATTGCAAATGCATGTAGGGATCCTCTCCTGTCAATCCATGAAATTTAGGAAGGGAGTTAATGAGTAATCCTCTTACTTCAAAATTAACATCAAAATTAGGACAAGTAGTAGTAATGGGTCATAATTGACTTCAAAAGTTGTTCCTTCCCTAATTGTTCTCCTTCTTTGATTTCCATTATTCTCTCCAACTCACCCATGCTCCCCATCACCTCTATTATCACCATTCTTAGGTGGGTTAGCATGAAAGTTAGGGTTTTGCAAAAAAGCTGGGTTCTCGGCCATGATCACTCTGTCTACCAACTCACTCTCACTCCGTGGCCGACTAGACTCTTTTTCTCTTCTCTCCTTTCTAAGCTTTCGCAAATGTCTCTCAATTTTAGGATAAAAAGGTAGAAGTTTGACTTTCTTAGGCATGCACATAAATAATTTTAAATGAAACTAAAATAAAATAAAAAGTAACAAAAATTCTTGCAAGCACATAAGGTCAATTAAAAAGGCGAAATGTGAAGGATGCAAGTGTGCGGTGTATGAGAGTGTGTGTAAGAGTAAAGTGTGCAAGTAAAGTATGTATGTATGAAAAAAGCAATAAAGAAATGTTCAAAACTATGTGGTGTAAATGGTGATGCTGTCGCCTGCAACCAAATATAAAAGAATTCACTTCCGTTAAAACAAATTAATGTAGTAGCGGTAAGCGGATATCATTCCCATAAGGAATTTTTAATGGTAGAGGTTAGCGACAAATAACGAAAATAAAAAGGGGGTTTTGTCCAAACACGGCAATATCAGAAAATCAATAGAAAAATTACAAATCGGAAACAATAATTAAATCTAAAAATGAATAAGAAAATACCTTAGTTTTGGGTCACCGATGTTATCATGCTATTATGGATCCTCGACATAAAATTGTAATCATTAATAAACATTCATTGGGGGAAG